>JAALXK010000189.1:0-51397 GCA_012977745.1 Fusarium anguioides | reverse complement strand
TTCCGTCAGTGTTTGTGTCGCCGTGTGCACAAAGCTTCTCAGGCGCATCAAGCAATTTAACTTTAGCGTCACAACCGCAAACCACGCCGTCGCCCGTTGTCCCGCCCGGCCCCAGCAGCCCCCTGGCAGGTCCGTTGTATGTCTTAACGCCTAAAACCACAAACATCCCGCCATTGCTTTCATCCTTAGCTTCCAAGCCTCTACCTCTCAGATCACCTACACTAAACCAAGACCTCGCGAACAGCACTGCGCACCTTGCTAGGCGTGATCGTAGCCGCAGTCGAAGTCGCAGCCGTAGTCGAAGTCGCCCACGAGGTCCAGACTTGTTCAAACCCCTTCCATCGACATTTGCATTCGATATTCCGGCACCAGAATCGCCTATACTTCGTACTGTTCCATCTGCGAGTGATATCGCCCGATTTAAGAGTCGCAACCTCCTCGCTCTACGTATTAACACTGAAACTGCTGAGCGCGCCGCAAAACTCGAACGAGAAGAAGAAGGCCTTGAGCGCCAAGAAGATCAGGAAGCAGAACGCTGGGCCGACGAAGTTGCCCGTCTCGAGGTTGAGAACGATCGGATTGAACAGAAGAATCGCGACCTCGCCCGCCTTCGTGCGCAACCAACTCCGTCACCTAAATTTCCACGATTCTTTGTCCTTGATAAGCTTCCTTTTCTTTACCGCAGTCGGCGATCGAATGTTCTGACAAGCCAAGTCGGTACGCCAAGCCCAGGGGCACCGACCGTCTTTTCACTCGATTTCAGCCGCCCAAACAGTCCCGAAGAATTATCCTCGCCAGATAAAATGAGTTTTATAGAGCAAGGGGGGAAAGGCATTGTACCAGGCATTGATGCCCCAACTTCCGCCAGCAATGGGGGTGAAAGAGTAAGTTTCATACCCCCTCTAAGAGATCCTCATTCAGTTGCCTAATGATATACTCTTCCTCCAGCGCGTGTGCGTTCGATGTCTTTCGTCCGTCATAAACCTCCCTGTCAATACCGATACTTCTCCTGTGGATATTCTTTACTCGACCGCCAACCTCACAAGTCACGATATCGACCCCAAGGCCAGCGTGTTGATCGAGTGCTATGTTGAGCTAGGTCTCGAGCGACGCCTTCGCCGTTATGAACGGATTCGCGATGTTATGAACTCGTGGGATCGCGACCAGCAAAACTCTCTGCTTGTCGTTACCAATGACATCTCCCAAAGCGACGATCCTGATCTTGATATCAAGTCCGTACCACGGACTCCAACCCCTCCCCCAGGTTTCACTCTACAGATGTACCATTCGTCCAGACCAGGAAAGTGGAACAAACGGTGGATTACACTACTGGAGTCTGGTCAGATGTTTGCCTCTAAAAAGCCTGATTCAAAGGTTTCGGATAAGGATAGCACTGTTCTGTGCCATTTATCAGACTTTGACATCTATACACCAAGAGAGAGCGAGGCCAGACGCCATCTCAAAGCACCCCGCCGTTTTTGCTATGCAGTCAAAAGTCAGCAGAAGACCTTCGTTTTCCCCAATGGCGAGAACTTCGTTCACTTCTTCTGCGCTGAAGATGGGAAGCTTGCTAAGCGCTTTCTTGAACTTGTGCAGCGTTGGCGAAGTTGGTATCTCGTCAACAAGCAGGTTGATTTTGAGAAAAAGGATAAGGTCCCGCAGATTGCCATGAGCTTAGACAACAAAACATCCCCTAAGGCCATGTCTAGGTCAAAGAGCACTGCAGCTAACAAAGGACACCGCGCCCAGGTTTCTGTTGACGAGACTCCATATACCATTGGCGCTTTCCAGCCGCTCCTTGATATGGACCGCTTTGACAAACCCTTGGAGGAGTTCGGAAAAGACTTGGATCAGAATAAAAGCAGAGCTGATTCTGATCCTGATCCTGATCCTGACTTCAAGACTGGACTCGTACGCAAAGCCACCTGCAAACAATCCAATGTATTGACCAAGTCAAAATCCGTCCATCACAAACATAGGTCGCCACCAACACCTCAGGATGAAGCGCAATTCTCCCCTGCGGGACTCTTGGGTCAAGGCTACGAGGAGAAGCGTAAGATAGCTGAACGAGCACCTGTCATTAGCCCTCCCACGACGAACGCAGCTTTCATAAAAGGAGCATCACTCCTCGGCCAGGGCTACGAGCAAAAACGCAAGATATCAGAACGGGCGCCAGTCAACAACAGTATTCCTCCACCGAACGCAGGTTTTACGGAGGGTCCTTCACTGCTCAACGGTGGGGTTCTTTCACCTACATCTCCTAATGAAAGCATGGCAGACTCGAAATCGTGGTTTCCTTTGGGTACAGACCAATCTTCCCGGCCACAGCATCGTAGTCGATCCGTGCGAGACCCTAATAGGCGGCCTATGGCGTCCGAAAAAGTTCCTGATATGCCACAACCACTAGTCAACCTGACCAATAGTTTTCCTGAACCTCCTCGCTGGCGCGAGAACAAGGGTCATGGTGTGAAGGCTCCAACTGGCGGTCCCTTGATCAGCCTTGCTACAGGTGGTCAGGCAAACAGCATGTTCAGCACCAGGAGCAATTCTGGTCTTGTGGGCCAGTCTCGAGTTCCGCCGTCCTCCTCTTCGCAGACCGTGGGCAGCCGTCCTCGGAGCCGGTCTACCACGGGCATACAGCAACCGCCCAGCCATGCTCCTCCTGTACCTCCCTTGCCAATTCGTTCTTTACGCCGAGAAATGACGGCACCGCTCGATCAGTCTCGTGGCCGTGACCCGCGCCCGCGAGAGCCTCTGATCAATCGAGCCGGGACGCTAGGTCATTCATCAAGAAGTTGAGTGGAGGCCGGAACTTCTCTCTCTCTCATACACAGATCTAGCCGTCGGATGTTGTCAAGATTTTACGTATTTATGCCGACTTGATTGAAACGAATTAAGAGCTGGGTAGATGGATTGATGTCAGGGGCTGACGAATAGAGTCACGCACATTACGATTGAGCTTACTGATGTCTATTTCTTTTGTTTTGATATCTCTTGGAGTTTTGATTCGGGCTGCTTTATCTTCTTATTATCTATCCTTCAGCACGAGCGGAAGCTCATGACGAACTACGATACCGGGCATCAGATGGCAGGATCCATCTGCCCTTTAGGAATTCAAAGACACCATACGTCATATTTTATAGGATATGGGCACATTTTTTGTTCTAACTTGATTACTTGATTTATCGGAGGTATCTCTGGTCTATATGATTGTGACATATCTGAGCCGGTTTCGCTTTGAAAGCAATTTTGCAATATAAGTGTCCAGCGGACCATTTGTTTTGCATTCGTTTAGTTTTATGTTTCCAGCTCAGCGAGTCTAGTTTACTTGCTGCGCTTGTAGATCTTGGCAAGGAAGGCCTCGAAAACCGTCTTCTTGAGGCCACCAGTCTCATCAATGTTCGCAATACGCTCACGAATCTGGCCGACAACCTTCTCCTCGTAGTCAAGGTAGCGCTGCTCAAGCTTGAGATCATCATAGAGCTTCTTGACGACCTTCTCCTTCTCGTCATCCTTGCGTCCGTAGTTCTCCTCGAGGATTTGGCGCTGCTCAGGGGTGGCCACGGCGAGGGCCTGGTTCACGAGCCAAGAGCACTTGTTGTCCTTGATATCAGTACCAATCTTGCCAATGTGCTCGGGCTTGCCAAAGTTGTCAAGATAATCGTCTTGAATCTGAAAGTACTCTCCGAGAGGGATAAGGATGTCCTCGGCTTGCTTGAGGTTGCTAGGGGTGGCGAGGTTTAGCTGATGAAGGGCGAGGGCGACAGGAAGGTAGAAGGAGTAGTAAGCGGTCTTGTAGATGACGATGAAGCTGTACTTCTCGAGGGAGAAGTTATCGAGATTGACGATGTCCTCAGGTGCGGTGAGCAGATCACACAGCTGTCCGAGCTCAGTCTGGAAGGTGGTCTCGTGGAAAAGCTCGATGAGGTCGACGTAGGCGGGGTGAGATCGGAAGTACTTCTTAAGAAGGGTGTAGATGGCAGACTCGAGCATGAATGCATCGTTAATGGCGATCATACCAACGCCCTCCTGGCGATACCAACAAGGCTGGCCACGGCGGGTGATGCTTGAGTCCATGATATCGTCGGAAACGAGGAAGAAGGCCTGGAGGAGCTCTGTCATCCAGCCAAGAGTAGCAGCCTGGAAGTACTGCTCCTCGGTGAGAGGCTTCTCGAGAAGGAGGGAGACCGAGTCGGGAACGGACATGCCGCGGTTGCATTTTCCGCCGAGAGGATTAACTTCAAGGGACTTTGGGGTGGCTTGTTAGCTGATTTGATGGTTCGTTTGAAATTTGGGAATAGTATCAAGTTGAACTTGCCCTCTTGTACCAGTCGAGCTGCTCTTGAGGGAGCTTGTAGGAGCGGGCATGGTCTAGAAGAGCCTCCTCAAGCTTGGGGTAAACGGAGTTGAACTCCTGAAGAGTGGTTTGCTGAGCCATTGTGATTTGGTTGTAAACAGAGTTACTTGAAGGAGTTGGGGAAAGGAAGAAGCTGGAGAGACCGCCTTTTAAGCAGAAGAAAAAGAAGGAAAATGAGACAGGGAGTTGATCAATAGAGAGGTAGACTAGGTAGGCTAGTAGTCAGTTAGTCTTCGGGACATGCACGATAATTACCGGACATTGCTCTAATCTCAATGGATGGATGTCTTTTTTAGCAGGAGGGCTTCAGAGCTCTGTATTGTGTTCAGTGCCCCTCTTCCCTCCATATTCGCGAATTGGGGCGGGAGGGGCTGTCCATGATTTGATTTGCTCGGTGAGGCCAAAGTTGGGTGGTCCCCAGTTTAAGGGCCCAGGGGGGTTGAGGGGCACTGTAGTCCATATGTAGGCGGTGAGAGTAGGTAAATTAGTGCCCGGGAGTTGAAGAGACTCAACGGTGAGAACCTGAACTAAACCTCAATGGTAACAGATTCATTATTTAGTGATGATACCCTGGCTATGACTAGGTACTGATGCATAGTAGCTTCGATATTGGTTTCTCTAAGCTGAAACTTGTTCTCATTGGAGGATCTAGTTAGTCGTAACTTGCAATCCATATAACTATGGTATGAAAGAAATAGGTGGTTTCATTAACGAGAAGGTCAGGTAAGATATATATTTGCATCACCAGTATAACTCCTCAACACCAAACTCCGTTCGTCGAACAGATCCGTTCCTAAACCATGGCTTCTCCCTTATACTGACTGATCCCTTGCGGCACAACATACTTGATTCGATCATACCATTCAGTGTCATTCTCCTGAATCACATCCAATGCGTCCAGGAGAGCTTTCTCTGATGCACTATCCCTCATCATCACCACGATGCACGCAGCATTAAGCTCTGCGTTGCGAAACCCTCGGACAAAGATTTCCACATCATACATATGCGCGAGTCGAGTATGCGTCGGAGTACTGTCCATTTCTTTGCACTTCTGGATTGGCGGGCAGGCTGTCAATAACGTCTCATCGATGACGGTTGCTAACATCCAACACAATACATTGGTTCCATGTACATACCTGGCAGTTCTGGCACCTTGCTCCCAAGGAATTGACATATTGGTTACACTTCCTGCTACCCCAGCGATGGCTACAGGGCCAACGCATGCCTGTCTTTGGCGTCTCGCTCTTTCGTATCTCAGCGGGAAAGTTGGATATGTTGCTGCTCCCTCGATGTATGCTCAGCCAAATATTCGGTTCGCTCCTAGAACGCATGTCTTGTGCACTGGCTCTTATAGTAGCAGATTTCCCTCGGTGACGAAGCTTAACACGGTGATGATTCGGTTCGCACGTGCGGCAGCGGATTGTGCGAGGTTGTAACGGACGCTCATTTTGTGAGACGTCGTTGACACTCACAACCACTCGACTGCTGTGATACATGTCTGTTGAGTGTGAAAACAAGCCAATTTACTGGGCCAGACTGTCAAGTGCTGGGTCTGGTTCTTTTCCAAGCTGAGGGTATACAGAAACGTCGCGTGGGGATCCCCGCGCTCTCTTTCAAAGCAAGATATAGGATGTGGCAACCTGTCAATCAGGAACGACCAAGGACTGACTCCGATAGTATGGCACTCCCGGTACTGGTTGCCGAATGAAATGCTACTGAGAGAGGATGTGTGGCAGACAAAGGCCATCATGACTCGATGTGATGTGCAATAGAGTTGACAGTTCAAAAGCTGGGCAGTCACCAACCCTCAGCTTGAAGGATAACGGCTGCCGGGGTTTCCATATAGACTTGTTCTAGAGCACACAGTACAAAGTCGAAGCCTGTTAGTCTCGAACCAGTCTCTTCGGCATTCTGTTCCTGTTCCGAGTGCCTAACTAACTCTTAGGGTCGGTCATTTAGACTAGTCCTGGGGTAACAACCCATCAGCTCATTTCCTCCTTGGCTCCCAGTCCTTATCTAACTTCTCTTCTCGGAGCTTCTCAAGTCGTTCGGTCAAGTTCCTGGGTGTCCATCGCATCGGCCCCCTATCCCGAGCCGCATCGAGCGCATCGCAAACTGCATGATAGACTTCACTGAAATTACGAAAGATATAATCCAACGCGATAGTAAGAATGTCGCCAACGTTTCTCTTTTTCCTTGCCTTCTCAATGTACTTGTTAACTTCTTCGTACGTGATACCGTCCGTCTCCCGGTATTTATCGAGCAAGTATTGCACAAACTTGAGGTGGAGATCTGATGCTTTCACCTCGTTCTCGCCAAATTGTTTGCCCATTCTCTGAGAAGTCAATCAGATTGTGAAACTCAAACGGGGGCGTGGCTGAGGGGTTGGCTGTGGATGATTTTACCTTACCTCGCAGTCAACGCATATGCTGTTCTTAAGGAACACATAGTTGGGGCACTTGACTTCTGGTGTCCAACACATGATACAAGGAAATATCCGAACCGCTCTGTTCATGGTCATTGTCCTCTTTAAGCAACCAAAAGGGGGCTCTTGGTTAGAGCTCGATAGTGATCCTTCGGAGGACGATGACAAGGTTCTAATACACTTGAGCCAAGGAAGCCCCGATGAATGAATTTTCGACAGCTCTTATATCACTCGTTATGGATGTTTCCTGTGATTATAAAGATAAAATATGATAACGAGTTCAAATGGCCATACAGCCTAAATTTATTCCTCAAATTCTGATCCATGTCTTTTCCTCCTCAATGTTCGGAGGGCCAATACCGAGATCCAAACTAATATGAATAAAACTCTGTATTCATATAAACTCTGATAGAATTCAGAAGGGGTTTCACCAGCCTTTCGGAGTATTGGTTGATCTGACTTCCTACTGGCGCCGTTGTCGTACAGCATCTAACGTTTGAAATGATTTGTGCGTGCATGGAAGTTGGGTGGGTGTAATATTGAATATCAGACAGTCATGTTTTGAAATACTAGGCTTGAAATTGCTGTGTAACAAATGACAGTTCAAGTCCAGCGGCTCTGGTTATAATGATATCCCTTTTGTGTTACCGATCAACTGCGTATCGTGCGAACTGACAATATGGGTCGTTGTGGGCACGGACCTACAATGGGCGTCCAGGTTGTTGCTATGATGATTGTCAAAACACTAGGCGGTCATGCCCATGACACCTTCATAGCTCACATCGAGACCACTGATATCGCCCAAATTCTGTCCCTTTATCATTATAGGCCACAAAGTTTTTCAGCTGCTGATTGATAGATCTCCAGAGGCACTGCGCATTTGCGCACCCATTTTCAAGCTGTTGCCCTCCTCGCAATAGCTACCCCACCAATCTTCAAAACAAAAGATGGCTCTCAGCGTCCACGAAATATCACAGTTACGCGCTGCCCTGCAAGATGCCGTAGTCAAATGCTCAGAAAGATGTTTATACCAATCTTCTAAATGGTATATAGCCTTCCTGATTGACAATACTGGCACATGTACTAACAAAAGCAGGGCCGCCGAATTGCTTAATGCGCTCCCAGAGACCGAAGAAGACGAAGAAAACATCAATCCTGCGGATCCCAGCAATGTCTCTCCCATATTTGTTGCAAATAGCGATCCAGAAGAAGCAATCCTCGAGGCTAAAGAGCTTAGCAAATACCTCCTAGCCAAATCTCTTTTCGACTGTCGAGAATACGATCGCTGCGCCGCCGTTTTCCTACCCGATTCTCTTCTTTCCAGTATCCTTGCCTCGCGTGTCGACAGTGCTTCTGCGTCTTCAGAAGTTGGAAAAGGCAAAGGAAAGGCATCTGGTGCATCGACCATGGTGCCGCTGCCTAGGCTCAGCCAGAAGAGTCTGTTTCTAGCACTCTATGCCAAGTTCATATCTGGGGAGAAGCGCAGGAATGAAGATTCCGAGATGGTTATGGGCCCTCAAGATCTTGGCACAGTGACCAATAAGCAATTGCTTGTGATAGGCCGTTTTTTAGCAACTTGGTTTGAGGAGAGAGCAGCAGAGGACGATGAAGTACCGGGCAGCCAGGGCTGGCTTGAATATCTGTGAGTAGCATTGTCGATGGTCTATGATCACTGAGCTAATTACCACTTACAGGTATGGGATGGTGCTCGCCAAAGAGAAGAATGATGATAAGGCATTAGAATACTTTATTCGAAGCGTGCACAAATACACCATGAATTGGGGCTGCTGGTTGGAGATGACGTCGTTAATATCTCGAGTAGAGGATGTGAGTCTCAAATATCAGTTTCCTTGATATGTTTCCTGCTAACCTCTTCTCAGTTGAACCGAATTTCCAGGCATTGCCCGCAGAACATTGTCTCTTATATGTTCCACCTGCACACCTCTTTAGAACTCTACCAACAAGGCCCCGGTCTGGCTAACTCCCTCGAGCAACTTCTCTCAATATTCCCAACCTCTTCTTTTCTCTTGACCTGCAATGCGCTATTGGCATATCACGCCAAGGATCTTATGGCTGCTGAACAGCATTTTACTCGACTGCTGGCACTCCATCCCCATCGGCTAGATTCTCTCGACCATTATTCTAACATTCTCTATGTCCTCAACCTTCGACCAAAACTGGCATTTTTGGCACATCTTTGTTCTAGTGTGGACAAGTTTAGACCTGAGTCTTGTGTTGTGATTGGAAACTACTACTCTTTGCTTTCGATGCACGAGAAGGCTGTGCAGTATTTCCGACGTGCGTTGACACTTGATCGATCATGCTTGTCAGCATGGACGCTGATGGGTCACGAGTATGTTGAGCTGAAGAACACTCATGCGGCGATCGAGTCATACCGTCGTGCAGTCGACGTGAACCGCCGGGACTATCGAGCCTGGTACGGCCTTGGTCAGACATACGAGATGCTAGAGATGCATACATACTCATTGTGGTACTACAAGAAGGCCGCTGGTTTACGGCCTTGGGATGGGAAGATGTGGATGGCTGTGGGCTCTTGTCTACAGAAAATGGGCAGAGAGCGCGACGGTATCAAGGCGTTGAAACGAGCCTTGCTCGCTGATGCATATTATGACGTGGGCAGCAGCTTTGGCAGTGGAGATCTACTTGGAAGTCGCAGTGCAACAGGTCATATGGACCCTGATATCCTTCTGCAGATTGCAGTCATGTACGATCAACTGGGAGAAGAAGAAGAAGCCAGGTCATACATGGAACTATGCGTAGCTCAGGAAGACGGCGGTGGAGCTGCAGAGCCTGACCCAACTGAGTCGATTGCTATTCACAACGACTCGCCACCAGGTTCTGATAATGGTGCCGAAAACGATGAGAATTCAGGGAACGAGGGTACAGGAGTCACAGCAGCGACGAGTAAGGCGCGCATGTGGCTCGCCAAATTCTCAATGCGCACTGGAGATTACTTAACAGCCTCTCGTCTTGCTGGAGAGTTGTGCCAGGATGGCGTTGAAGTGGAGGAAGCAAAGGCGCTAGTACGAGAAGTTCGATCACGCATGGAAGCGACAGGGATGCTCGACCCGCTGAGCTAGCAGTATCGGCAAAGACGAGTGAACATCCAATCATGAAATTATAGGTGTCTCATGCAAGGCCCTTTGACTGGTGAGAATACGGATTACGCAGCCATGGAACTGTATGAGTTGAAGTGAGAGAGTTTCCAGGAATTGAAGGCTTTCGCCACAATAGGCCGCTCGTCAATGACCTTGGGCTAGATACAACATGGGAGCTGAGCTTCCATGTTAACCCTTAATTCATTCTAGTGCTTCCCCGGATCTCCCGCTGATCGTGTCATGGATCATCCTTCTCGAAGGTTGTGCTTATGTACAAGCGGTATGTATTCCCGAAGATCGGCCCGATGATTAAAGTATATGCATCACCAACGACGCATTGCTTAGACTGGCTTGGAGATCTTAGATTGTTAATTAATGCCAAAATATGTATATGACAAACAATTGAAGTAACTGTCCATCATTGTCAATGATCATTCGATGATTAGCTGCACAAGTAAAGAATGCCTGTATTATTTTCCAGATGTGCTCAAGTCTATGTAGTCTTTGTATCTCTGAAGCTTTACAACCATCATATACTTTTTAAATGGGGGTCTCCCAGCAGTCCTAGACAAATGAATACGAATTCTTGTAAGCCCCATCCCCTTTACAGTAGAAAACTAGATGGCCAGAACTGCGACACCTGCGAGCACAAGCGCACCCAGGCTGCCAGCGGCCTTGTTCGCGGCAGCAGAGGGCACGGCAGCTTCTGCAGTGCCAGTTGGGGCAGCAGGCTGCTCAGGTTCGGGAGGAGGGGGAGGAGACTCTGGTTTAGGAGCTGGAGCTTTAGGAGGTGGTGGCGGAGGTGCTTCCGGAACAGGGGCTGTCGCCTTGGGTGGAGGAGGTGGTGGTCTGGGAATCGGAGCTGAGTACTCGGGTGGAGGAGGCGCCGACTTGTCTGCAGGTGGTGCAGGTATCATCGGAGGCATCATTGGGGGTGCCGGAGGGGCTGGCTTGCCGGGAGCCTCAGGAGGTGGAAAAGGCTGGCCTGGAGGAGCAGTAGGATATACGGGCGCCTCGGGAGACTTGGGGTTCTGCGTATAACTAACAGTGCAGGGACAGTCTATGGAAAAATAATCAGCTTTGGTACTAGTTTGGATTGCATAAGTGTCAGAGACTCACTTGTGACGGTCAAATAAGTTGGCTCCGTGACCGTGTAAGTGACGTTCTTATGAAGGAACGTGGTAGGCTCCTAACATCATCTTAGTCAACTTAAAATTGGCTTATATAGAGTGACTCAAAGTACAGGACAGTAGAACGAGTAGTCGGGCATGACAGTAGTAGCAAGAGTCTTGGCTGTGGCGGGCTCTGTCTCGTTCTTGAAGGACATGGTCGGGAATGCGCCAACAGCAACACCCGTGGTGAGCATCGATACCGGGAGAACCTTGAGATACTTCATCTTGATTTCAAACCGCAAGTTTCCAAGGGAATTGATATTAAAACTTGGTTGTAATGAAAAGGGTGTCGAGAAGATGCTGGAGAACTTGATATTGAAGAGGGCACCGGGACCTTTTATAGTTTGAAGCTCTTGACAGCTGAACTCTTGGCTTTACAGACCGCCGAGGAAATATCCGACTCTTTGAAGAGCGGCAGGATCCGGTATGACCAAAGACATGATATTGGTTCTCTTGGACTACGGAGGTCCTTTTTTGCAGAACAGCCACCTGTAGGACGTCCATCAAGTTGACTGTTCCTGTTATAAGGCTTTTGCGGTCATTATGTATGACGCGACTGGAATCACAGAACTGGCTTAATTGGCTAAATCATCTTATTTGCTCAGGATCAAAAGCTTGGAAATCGATCCCTAAACTTGGAGTGACATAGACAGCATGTTAGAGAACATATTCTTCTTGGGATTCGATGAATGAAATTGGCTGAACTCGGTGACACAGTTCTCTTCTTAACCGAAGCTCTATAAAGGCCATTCTACGTTGTTGGTATATTGGGTTCTTTATGGCTTGCATGCTTTGGTTTGCTGGTTGTTTTCTTAAATCCTGTGCTATCCGTGAGTTCAAGTTGACCCAAGTCCTAATCTTTCTTGTGAATCAAAGTTCAGAACATGACCAAGAAGCACTATCGTTTTTTCTTGGTCATGTTAATTATTCATCAATTTTCCACATAATTTTCAACTAAAAGAGAAATGGAATCTTCAAAGCGATGCCAGTGCCGTCTTGATATCACGCCTTGATAGAGAAAAACGGCAGGGCAATAGGGTAAGTAAATGATCAAGTGAACAAAGGTATGTATACATTGGCATCAACATTCACCAATACTTCAATTGTAGCCTTATGCTGATATTTAGCCCCCAGTTTCTTCCATTTACTAAATATTTACCTCCCTTTCATTGATCCGTTCCTCTCGCCATTCGTTAATCTTTGAGCATGGACAGCCATACTCACAAATTACAAACTGATTGGTCTACAGAAGCAGAGAGGACAAGAAAACAATAAAAGAACACCTAGCGCTAAATCAATCATTTAAATAAGTACGTTTAGTTTTATTTATTCTTACATTGTACGCAGGTGCTCGGTATTTATCGTAGGTAGGTCTAAGTAGTAGGCTTGAAACCTCGAGGACCTGCCTCCATCCCTACCAAGCTATCCTCTGATTTTGGTAACCATTACCAGCATAACAGTTAGTCTTGCAAACAATTTTATCTATTGAAACAAGGCATATGTCATTAAAATCACTTATATGAGTACCTAGATACCTAATTGTTTTGCTAGCAATGATTATAAAAACCCGACATGCAACAGTACATACTTACATACCTCGCTTGTAAGGTCACGTGCTGGGAAATGGAAGCGAAAGTCGAAAGTCATGATCACAGTCAGGCTCACCCTCGCCCAAAAGCTCACTTATTACCTTTATATGAACGGCTTTTTCACTGAAAAAAGGCAGTCTATCCTTGAATTCCACAAAGTTGATCTTCCAAGCATGATCTTGCGTTTCTGCTGCAGAGACGACAAGCCTGGAATTATGTGGGAGACTTTGGGAAACTTCTTCACTCTGGACACGCCGTCATTCCCTTATTACAGTGAGAACAGCCTCGGAATCGTCGTGTGCAACCTTCTTCTCGATTATTTCTCGCGGCATCTCAGATTTTCCACTCGCGCACTCTCTGTTACCGTCAAGTGACGGTTCTAGAAGGAGACCGTGCAAGAATATCCTCATGATTGAAGTTCCCATGATATTGTGTACACACCACCTACGGCGGATTGCAATGACCTACAGTAGCGTAGGGCGGGGAATCCGCTCAAAGCGAACTTTCAGAGCACATTGACACTGGTGTAGGAAGTTCTATGGCCATGGTCTACTGTTCAGCCATTTATCCTGGTGTGATGAAAATTCGCCATGCTTGATACCCTTGCCTGCCCAGGACAAGACATGATGTGGAAATCGACTTCTTCAAGGATAAATCTGACTGCAGTCAGCTAAGTTGTTGGCAAACAGCCAGGAGCAATGTAGGCTGCTATACTGATACAAGCCCACGATATAAGCATCTGGTATCAAGCTTTTGATTATGAATCTGGGCATTCCAGTATTTCCGACTCTGCTTAACATCAAACCCGCCTCAATGAGGGATTTCTTTATCCCACCGTTGCTACTTTCTTGGCCATGAACCTTGTTCTAGGATATTTACACCCGCAGCCCATTACATCCAACAGACTCCAGAGGGGATACTTGTCGGCCGATTTGTGCGCAGCTTGATCTCGGAGCAGGGTTGTGCTTCTTCGGTGACGGATCAGATCCAGCGCTCTCGGCCTCACTTCAAAGACCGCCGGGTTGCCGGCCGGTGCCCGAAGTTGTGGGCCTGTGTTGCAAGTGCCTTTCCACTTACTACATACTGTACCTGCTACTGGATTCCGGTCACTCGACTCTGGGCAAAAGTAGCGCACCCAAGCTAAACAAGCAGGATAAGCTCTTGCACCTGATAAACTGAGCCTTCATATGTGGAACTCTTGGATACCTGCACTCGCCTTTTACCAGTTACAGTCGTTTCACTGGTAACCGAACCCCCCAAAGAAAATTTCTTCTCTCATCTTCCGCCACATCGGACTAAGAAACTGGAAAGACAAGCCCTAAGCCGTTGCACTATGCACATTTTGGTATGATGCTACATTGAGAAGACTTCTGATCATCGCTGTCGATAGAAAGGTCAGGTGGCAGTGACACGAAGTCTAGCCCTCGCGTGCAGCCCAACGGATGCAGAGATGGGTTGATATTGTCGCAGCTACGATGACTCGTAACGACGAACATTTTGGCGGACATCACTGGCGAGAAACTAGATGATTCGGTTCGACTTTGGAGGGCATGTCGTCAGCGATTCAGTCTGAGGCAAGATACAGTCAATTATGTCTAGTCGAGGAAAGACAGTTCGTTCAGCCTCAGAACTGCAAAAGGTTTGGCAGGATCCTTGTCAGGGCCAGTGATCGCCATATCAACCACAAGGCAGTTGGTGATATGAACGTCAGACTCACAACAGAAAATCAACAGGACCCATACCAGCCAACTGCCTCAAAGATTATGGCACAGTAACAATCAGTCTTTGACAGCACACACCGTGACGCATCCGATTCTTGGCTGCAGAACCTGCAGAACGGAGCCCTCTCCGGGCTAGGTCGAGAACTTGAGAAAAGCCAAAGACGCGCGGCGCAAGAATCTTTCATGACAGTTTCGTACTGTGGCCAACGGCCTGGACCACCAAGACGGAAGAAAGTCCGGGACGTTTTTAACGCACCAAAAAAGCGGTTTTTCTTTTGTTCCCACTCCGTTTATACAAATCCGTTAAAGTCCATGTTTTAGTGTATGAGCCTCAGGCACAAACATAGACCTTGGACTCCTCAACATAAGGCGCAGCTGTCAATAAACTATTGCTTCATGGATGCCCAACAACAAGTAATGGGGGCGTCAACATTGTCTGCGGGTCAACTCGTCGCTTTCATACGTGGTTACTAACGTTCAAATGGTATCCCACTTTGGCAAGGCCGCAAGCAAGGTGATGAATTGGCTCAGCATCTTAATCACGGATTACAAGGGTATTAGCAACTGCCTTTAGCTGATGATTGGTGACGCGGCAGCTCTACCCTGGTTCCTAGAGATATCTGGTTCTCTAGCCAGGGCGGCATACAAGGGGCAAATGATCGTCAGGCACAGCAAACGGTCTGGAAAAACTTGCTTGGTGACATGCCTGGCTGTCACCACGACGTGGCAATACATATGTATAGACCGAGTCGCTCTTATTCACTGAAGCTGGTTAGTTGGCAAGGGTTGAATCATGAATTTTGAGGGTCTTGACCTTGTGAGAAGGTTTCGGGAAGTCTGACAGTAAGTTGACAGCCAGCAACCAAGAGAATATGGCTGTCGCGTGCACTCCTACTTCCCGGTGGATATGCTTAACGACAGCACCGGCATGGTCGTGGCCAGGAATGACCGATTTGTTAGTGCCCGCGCCGTGAAAAGTTTGTTTGCCTTTGCAGACTCAGAAAAACCGCAGTGGCTACGATTCATGGATTCGGTCTCCACGTGTCGGTGATGGATACGTAACTTCGAAGGGAAAACCACATTGGCGTCAGTGGCCCAGCCAGGCCAGGATGTTCAGAATTTTCACCTAAGTCTCAGGTTGTTGATGATATCAACAGGCAAGCAAAGCGTTGAGTTGTGCACTAAGTGCTTGCATGGGACCGGACAGACTACGTATTCCCGGCAGAGCCCACAAGGGCAAGAAATTGAAAATGAAAAGTGCTTTGGTTCTGCAACTCCTGCTGACATGCACACCGGTCAGCTTGCATTGAACCCTGTCAACTACCAACTGGGACCCAGTACATTACTTTTCCTCCAACCATCCGACAGCCTGAACCAGAAAGGCCCCTCACACCCTCTCTGCACTCCGAGCAGATTTCGAAACAAGCCTTTCAAGTCCGACCACATGGACGCTGTCAGGTACCAGGCACTGGTGGTAAACAATGAGCCAATAAAAGCCCAGAAGCAGCTAGCTCAACCAAGTCAAGATGCAGCTAGAAGAAAAAATAGAGCGATTTTGTGGGCCACCCCTACGGTAGTCGCCTGCTTGGCCACTCCCTTACAGGCTTATTCTACCGGTACGCAGCCGCGGAACTGGGAGGGAGCGGCTACGCTGAATCGCCGACATTGACAGACGCCTCTCGTCTGCCGATTTCCAGGCCTAAGCTGGTAGGGACAGCGCAGCGTGCCCTTGGTTCCATGTGAAGGGGGTCCAAGAAGCTTGTCTTTGGAGCCGAAGCCCTCTAGAGTCAGATGGTTGGGACTGCCTTTGGTCTTGGATTCGTACTGTATGGTACTGTACAGAGTACGGCAGACTGACTAACCTTTCAACTGTTTTCTTTGTTGTCGCGCGCTTACTCTTTGGTACGAAATGACCTTTAACATGAGGCTCCAATTGAGACAAATTGTTTCATTTCGAGGCAACGAATAAGCGAAGCGAAGCGGTTATTTACGAGACAAGATGAACGAAAGCCACAAAGGGCAGCGTTGAAACAACGGCCTGATCTCCCTTTGTTCTGAAAGCTTATTAAACATAGAAACGGCCCGCGGTCAACAAGCATCTCATTGGGCAATGTAAGCACACCACAAACAGGGACACGCACGCAATTGACCGCACCGCTACACATACATACAAAAATTGGATGAAAGCTGGATGACCGCAGCGAGTGCTGTGCTGATGCGGGGAGAGATGATAGCTGTGTGCGTATCACAGCACCTGATGAGTTGCCGTGGGCACAGTGATTAGGTATGGACAGACAGTGCTGCGTTGTTCTACTGTGCGTTGGCCGATGGAGCGATTCTCATCACATTCACATTCACATCCACATCCGCCTTGCACCCCACAACACCACCGGGAGGCTTTTGTAGGCCCGTCGGGTCAAGTCAATTCTGGACACCCTGGACACCCTACCCTCCTCGTATGTCGACTCCACTGAAGGCGCTTGAGCGTTTTCATTGACGAATCTGATCTTAGATACCCAGCTCAGGTCCGTGTTTATGCCAGGTCCTTGGGTTCAGTCGTATACAGATGTTGTTTATAAAACGGGCCTCCCTCTCCCCCTTCTCCAGATGTTCGTTCTGATCAACACACAACCACAGTCCTTCTGTTTCAGATTACTCTTTTGTCTTCGGACGATCATTCCTTTTGACACAAAGCTTCTCATTCCTTTTGGAAGCCCAGTCTACCACGATCCCTGATCAATTTCAACGAGCTAGTTCTCGATCACCAACTTACTCCATAACTTTTGGAGTATCACAAGTTCTGATTCAGTCCTTCATCAGACGCCGCATCAAATCAACACTCTTGTCTTGACGACAATCGAGAATCCCCAACATCCCCTCCCCAGTACAAATCACAAAACACCAACACCGCCAACATGAAGTTCTCTACTGCTTTCATTGGCCTCGTTGCCTCTGCCACCTACGCTGCCGCTGCCTCCGTCACCTTTGTTACTCTTGATGACAAGGAGCGCACCATCATCTTCACCCCTGATCCAGGTTTCGAGGGCCCCGAGTCCGTTACCGTCAGCAAGGCCAAGGATGTTACCGTCACCTTCCCCGACAAGTACATCGGTAACTTCTACGCTGTCCAGAAGGGCGGGGAGAACTCGCCCGGTATGCTCGGTGAGGTCACCTTTGGTGGCTACAACGGCAAGACCTACTTTGACGTCTCTGCCATCGTCAATCCCAACGATAAGGACAACGTCAAGCAGATGTGGCCCAAGTCTGCTGCCACCCCCATGTCCGGCTGCGAGACTTTCCCTTGTGACAACTGCTACTGGCTCCCTGATGATGTCCAGACCAAGGTCACTGAGGAGGTTGACCTCATCACCACTCTTGGAAATGGTGCCAGCCCTTACCAGGCCGGTTCCAACTAAGCGTCCACATCGCCAATCGTCTGGACGACCCTGGATTTTTACATCATTCCCCCCCCCCTTTATCCTTTCACGCTGCGGTGTTGAACACCGCATTGACGATGATACGACTCCCTTTCTACACCACACTATACGATTCTCGTTTTACATACCCCGAAAGATACCCCTCGTGTGTTGCAAAAAACCGAGGCCTTTCTTTATAGACCTTTGGGCTGGAGCAGGTGGCGCTTATGGATGGATGGATTACACAGGCAAGACAAGACAAGGACAAAACAGGACTTGAGTCTCATCTTGGGACTCGCAACCGCGGAGCAGCGTCACTCCTTTCCGCTCTCTTGCAACATCATAGGCTTGATGCTTCTTGTATTAGCAAGGGGGTCGGGGCTGGCACTCGTTCTACATTCTATGAATATCTTCTCACACTCGCTGGAATCTAGACCTGGTCTAGAGAGACCCTTTTACATAACATTCTCTGTACATACTTGATTTGGGGCGCAAAAGCTCCTTTACAAAAAGATGGGATTTATCCCTTTTTGGACAAAAACTGTTTAGACTTTATAGACCTGACATAGACCTGAACATAGACTCTGGACCTTGGTCCAGCCATCCAACAATCATCAAACCCAAGAGGCCAAAGTGAACTGGGAGCTGAGTTGAATTGAGCTGTATGCGTAATGAGGTGACCAAGTAAAAGCCACATGCAGACTTTGAAACAAGCCCCATCCCTGAGCGCTTCCGTTGTTCCCCCCTTTCGCTTTCTTGGTGGCGCACCTGCAAATGAGTTGTTTTCTCACTATTACCAGCTTCCTGCTTATTCAAGGCTCCACAAACTCTCGAATAATATTGCTCTTCCGAGAAGAGACGAGAAAGGGGCACGTCAGATACGCATCACGACCTGAAGTCGTGTGCGCAGGAACAAGGTTGTGCCCCTGGCCGGGATGTAACGTGGGCTTCAAGTAAGATTCTGATCCAACTAGGTACTGTACAACAGTGACTGCGCTATTTCTATCAGCAAGATGTGCTATGATGTTTGACTAGCTGGTACTGACAGATGCTTCAGTAAGAATTAAAGGGGTAATTGGATAAAATCTGATTGAGCTCAAGATGATGGCCCCATGATGAAGAAATCCAGGAAGATCGACTCGACTGAGTTGTGACTGATCGCTTGATGGTTAATCAACTCGATTGCAGATCACACTCACTGACCCCCCTGGTGCTATTCTTATCCCAACTTTAAACCTGCTAGTCCTTCGGCGAAGTTTTTCTACGTGTACACTGTTGTACAACCACAAACTCACATGCGGAAGTCTCACTATTTCCGCGCTGTTGTTTGTGCGACTTCGGGAGGATTTGTTTAACAAGCATGTGAATTTTAAACATGTGGTTGCCTTTGGCTTCTGATCATCCACAGTAGGTCCGTGCTCTCGGGAAAGATTGGCGAAATTCATATGAGAAAACAATCTATTTGTTACCATTGCATTCGTTGACATGATGCACACATGCTGAATGAGATTTAAAGGATTGAAACATAGACTGGGCCTTCAAAGGCTCTATCGTCAAACCCTATTGTTGTAGAGATGTCAACAATCGATGATGGCATCTCAAATATTGACGAGAAACGCCGTTGCCGGAGAGGCGTAGCGCCAACGAGGACCCTGAGAGATCTCCAAAAACCCGACCCGATCAAGCGGTTCTCGCCAAGACTTGACAGTTTCTTCCCAGCAAAAAGTTTAATTCCTTCCCATGTTGTACACTCCCCCTTTGCAAGCGATAAGTGAAGAGACTTCAGACTGGAATGCGGGTTGCGGGAAAAACATGATGAGCTCAACGCCAGCAGTAGCTATCGCGTTAGTGCTCCATGATATATTGCGCTTAACTCTTAGCTGTGGGAACAAAGTAAGATCGAATAACACAGTGTAGGCTAACTACGCTGAGGATAAGCACTTCGCGCAACTGTTCGTAGCACCGCCCTCGGTCTGAATCATCTCGGCCCAATATACGGCTTTCTTATTCAAGTCGTTGTAATATCTACTTCTTCTCATCCTTCTCTGTGGCTGGTTCTGTTGCAGAAGCCGCCTCGCTCTCATTGGGTCCATCATCCTTCTCCTCCTCTGCGGGCTTTTCTGTGACTGGTTCCACTGTCTTGACTTGCTTAGACTTGATGATCTTTTGCAGGTACTCTCCCGTGTCTCCGAAACCATCCAGCTTTCCAAGTTTTGTCGTAAGAAACTCAATATCGTTATTCATACTGAAAAGGTTGTTGTTAGTCCATAGCACCATCAATAGCTAAGCAATACGTACCTCCTCAAACCAGCTTCAGTCTTGGGATCTGCTTCTCTAAAGCTCGACCCAAGCTGATCCCTGTAGCTGGAAAATACAGGAAGCATGATCATCTGGATTGAAGTCTCAGGGAGATGCTTCGTCAGAACTCGATGAAGAGTTGTTGTCTCCTTTGCCAATGTTTCCATGTATGAATGAGTACTCTTATCTGCATCTGCATCCCAGTCGATTGCTTTCATTGTTCGTGAGTGGATAGCTGCTCGGCCGCTCATAATCTCAACTAGCTTCTGGTAGATGCTATCTTGATGCTCCTGCAATAGTCGTCTGATCTTGTCAAACTCACCCATGACATTCGACACATTCGCCCCCGATCCAGCATGACGTCGCACAAATTCTCTAACATGTGGGATCAGAGTAGCTGTGAAAGAGAGCGCCTGAGAGGCTAAGGCCAAATGTTTGGTGGTAATGTTCTTTAGGCCAGCTGACCTTGTTGCTCCAGCACCAAGAATAAGCTGAGTGCATCTCGAGTTGAAGAGTTGAAGATACGCAATCAAGGACGTTGCAATATCGATTGTCATGGATGGTATGCCGCTGATCAGGTGAGAGAACTTGGTAATTCCCTCCAAACAGAGAATGGCTGACTTGGGTAGCATGAATGTCTCCGAATCGATTGTCGCAGTTCTGGTCTTTTCCTTACCAGTTCCGTTCGTCTCAATGACCTCTTCTTGCTCGGGCTCCAGTTCAGAACTCGGTATCCAGATCTTGGTGCTATCGGTCCACTCTTGGGGATCATTGGTGCTGCTGCCCATGATAGTATTGAGCAACTCCGTATTCTTCTCGTTGAAGTCCTTTGCGTTCCACTGATCAGATTCCATTCCCTGGGCTAATTTTTGCATCTCGGCGTCGCGATTTCTTTGCACAAAGTCTTTAATGTGGCCATTAACGACATTCTTGAGAGATGTGCCACTTCGGCCAGATATCGACTCGCATTCAGTAGCAAAATAGAGGTTCAATGTGAAGTAACGAAGGAAAAGTGTCAGAGGCAGCTGTGCAGTTTGCTCTGCCCGGACCTTCAACACCTTGACAATTTTCTCAATTGCCACATCAACGGCCTGACCAAGGAGGTTGGTAATGTCAAGACTCTTGTGCAACTCTTCTTGAACCTCAAATGTTGCACTGTTCATGGGATTACTCGGGAATCTATCTGGCCTTGGGCTTGCAATAGGTGATTTCACTGTAGGAGACATCAGCCCTTCACCCTGGGGATCTTCAGTAAGAGAACTTGTGATCTCTAACAAGACTTTGACTTGCGTCGTTAGCCTCCTGAGAGTCTCTGTAACTCCAATGTAGATCTTGACCAGCAGGTCTTCGCCATCCTCAGGGTCCAAAGCTCGAAGATTCCGTGCCAGAATAGAGGACTTCTCCTGGTTCGACAGATTTCGGCCGCCGCTTGCAGTGGAGACGGACATCATTGACTCGTTATCATCATCGGTGGAACTGGGCAGGGGCCGTCTAATCAGGTTTCTAATTTCACGCAGGACTGACTCTCGATAAGCAACAGTTGCCGCAGCAATATGCTTCGCTCGATGTAAGCCGATCATGTTGGGCAACAACTCAGTCTTCAGCTCGT
This sequence comes from Fusarium anguioides, assembly GCA_012977745.1. Lineage (NCBI taxonomy): Eukaryota > Fungi > Ascomycota > Sordariomycetes > Hypocreales > Nectriaceae > Fusarium > Fusarium anguioides. The sequence continues at coordinate 29,691 of JAALXK010000189.1, read as the reverse complement.
CTGTACTCGTTAGATAAGTTGGGAAGACCGAGGGAGATCTGGCGTGGCCACCCTTCGATCGGGTTGCTGCATTGCTCCATCGGAGGAGGATCTCCTGATATGACACCGACTCAACATGCCGTCGTAGATCACGGATTAGAATATTCTGGAAGTTGGTTTCGTACGCCTTCCCGATTCGCGAACGCAGAATTGCAAGATCAGCGTTGACGCCTTGCAAAGCTGAAGCTGATCGCAAGTCCCGCAACTGAATGTCCGAGTTCCTTTCAGCAACCTCGTCTCTTTCACCAGCAATAAGTCTCTCGAGTGCGTCAATGCTCGCAAGCGCTTTGTCGATCTCGCCTTCGTCGACAAGCGTTTCGCAGTTTGCAACCCCATCTGCAATCTGCTTTAGTTGAAGCACGGCGTCGTTGAGCTGGCGTAGATTTTCTTGGCGTCTACGTTGGTGAACAATCTGCAATCCTCTGGTTGCAATCTCCTCATCCAATGCTTCAAGCTCCTTTCTTAGCGTCTTAATCCTCCCAACGGACTCTGCAGCCTCCGAGTGCAGCTCCTTTAAAGACCCTAGTGCCGTGAAGAATGTTGTTGATGCAGTTGAGATAGAGTTGATAAGATGAACCTCGATAGTATCCATGTACCAAGACAGCTTCTCTTGCAAAATCGCGTTAGTTGCCAGGGCCTTCCGTGGTGCCGCAGCACTCCCGTTGGGCGCATCCTTCCCATCATCGGCATTGGCAGGTCGGATGACCTCGGATCGTTCGCTCACGATGTCAAAAGTTCGAGGATTCTCGAGATGAAATTCTTCGTCAAAGTACACTGTCGGGATTGTTGACAAAGGAGGTGGTCCATGCGTGGGCCTTCGGACGAAACCAGAACTTGGTCTTCTGACAGGGCTATGGCCATCGTTCGAATTCATCGATGAAAGAGATGCGGTCGAGCCCTTCCGAGTTGGTCGAGATTTTGGACCAGGTCTTAAGTATCCATCACTACTCGTTTCGGTTGGGGTATCCTGTCGCCCAGAGCGCTGCTCTTTGTTGCCTTCTTCATCGCTTTCTTTCAGTCGCTGGAGTTGCACATATAGGCTTCCAATCTGTGACAAGTATGGCTTGAATTCCTCGGCGTCAACTTTTTCAATGTTGGTCAATGTAACTGGGGGAATATCCCGAGCCGTCGGGGGCTTGTGCGCGGTCGAGGCTGGTGCTGAGGTGTGAGGCTGAAGGCCAGTTCGAACAATTGGGGGCTGAAGAAGGGTTGAGATAGCTTCCAAGGGTTAGCAATGCGCCAAAGGGCCATTTAAGCAGAACGAACCATTCTGGCTTGACTCATACACCGAAGCAGCCAAATTACTAGGGGCGCTATCAAGCACACCTCCTACTGAGTGAATAGAGCTTGCCGTAGAGCCACGTCGTGATGACGGGTGGGGATGCATTTGAGTATGCCTATGGTTGTTGCTGTACCTGCGTTAGACTGACACCTGAGCATAAAATCAAAGGCATATATAATTACCTATGAAAAGGCAGTTCCCCTCGGCCTATAGGCGACATAGTCGCGAGGTTGTCCGCAGACTTGGCGGCGTTGGGAGAGCTTGGAGAGAACATGATGGATCAGTGAGCTCTGGGAGAGCAGACGGATGGGATGAGTGACGGATATAGTTTGTGTATTACTTGGGTATCATCGCTGAAAGTATCGAAAAGAGAAATGCACGCCGTCAAATTTAGTTGGTAGGTAAGACGTGAAATGAGAATTAAGTGAAGCTAAAAGAGAGAATTGAGAATCAAGAATGCGCCGTCATCACCAAAAAAGGGACTTGGATATTACAGTACCTCCAGGCTTCAGAGGTGGTCCCGGGTCCAAGGCGTCGTCTACGGTACTAGACACCTTGTAAGTTACGCAACTTTTCCCCCTAAACCTATTGCTTCCTTGGCGCTGACACGTGATGATAAGCGCTGATTGCAGACTACCAGGTAATCTAGTTACTGGGCTGCAACCACTATACGCGCGCGTCGCGTCTCAATCTCGCGTAAATTGTCCCTGAGGTTACCCTTCCAACTTGCGGAGCAGAGCCCCTCCATTGATCCACAAACAAGATCTCCAATTACTCCTTGTCAACTTTCAACGGCCTCGTATAGGAAAGAAAAGGAGAGAGACACATCAAATCATCCACAGAAAACACATCGCACAATGGATCGTGGATCTATCTACTCTACCCACGTCTACGAGCCGAGTTTCGGTGAGAATGGCGATACTCGACTGCAGCTTCAGACACAGCTCGAAACATTCATCCTCGACTTTCGACTTGATAACAACTTTGTCTACAGGTTTGCGCCGAGCATCTGAGTTCAATAGTGTTTTGCGCTAACAATGCTACAGAGATCAATTACGAGAGAATGCCCTTCTCAAGAGATACTTCTGTGATGTCAATATCAATGACTTGATCAGCTTTAACGAAGAACTGGCACACCGATTGGCATCTGAACCAGCCGAGATCATTCCTCTAGTAAGTACCACTCGACACGGCATATCCGATGCCTCTAACGAAACAATAGTTTGAAAATGCACTCAAGAAATGCACACACCGTATCGTCTTCCCCCACGAGCCCAAAGTTGATATCCCTGAACACCAACTCCTTCTTCACTCAAATGCCGACGACGTCTCAATCCGTAACCTCGACTCAATGACTATCGCCCGACTCGTTCGAGTACCAGGTATCGTTATCGGTGCCTCTGTCATGTCTTCCAAGGCGACAGAACTTCATATTCAATGCCGCAATTGCGGTCATACACAAAACATTCCTGTATTAGGTGGCTTCACAGGTGTCACTCTGCCTCGACAATGCGCTCGTAACCGAGTTCCCAACGACCCAACCCCAAAGTGTCCACTCGATCCCTACTTTGTTGTCCACGAGAAGTCTGGCTTTGTCGACCAACAAATCATCAAACTTCAAGAAGCACCTGATCAAGTACCCGTTGGAGAACTCCCTCGGCATGTTCTCATCTCAGCTGACAGATATCTCACAAACAGAGTTGTTCCTGGATCGAGGTGTACTGTTATGGGCATCTTCTCGATCTATCAGAACAAGGCATCCAAGAACTCTTCCACCGGTGGTGCTGTCGCTATCCGCACACCTTACCTGAGAGCAGTTGGAATTCAGACAGATATCGACCAAGCAGCCAAGGGCAACGCTACTTTCTCAGAGGAAGAGGAACAAGAATTCTTGGAGATGAGTAGACGACCTGATATCTACAATGTTATGGCCGACTGCATCGCCCCCTCTATTTATGGAAACCGTGACATCAAGAAGGCAATTCTTTGCCTATTACTGGGTGGTTCCAAAAAGATCCTTCCTGATGGCATGAAGTTGAGAGGCGATATCAACGTGTTGCTTCTTGGTGACCCCGGTACAGCCAAGTCTCAACTTCTGAAGTTTGTCGAGAAGGCAGCCCCCATCTCCATTTACACCTCTGGAAAGGGTTCCTCCGCCGCAGGTTTGACAGCATCTGTCCAGCGTGATCAGTCTACTCGCGAGTTCTACCTTGAAGGCGGTGCCATGGTCTTGGCCGATGGTGGAGTTGTGTGTATCGATGAGTTCGATAAGATGAGAGATGAGGACCGAGTGGCGATCCACGAAGCTATGGAACAGCAGACCATTTCTATTGCAAAGGCCGGTATCACTACTATTCTTAATGCCCGAACATCAGTTCTGGCTGCTGCTAACCCTATCTTCGGCCGTTATGATGATATGAAGACTCCCGGAGAAAATATTGACTTTCAGACTACTATTCTGTCACGTTTCGATATGATTTTCATCGTCAAGGATGAGCACACTCGTGAGAAGGACGAGACGATGGCCAAGCACGTTCTCAGTATTCAGATGAACGGTCGAGGTGCCGAGGATATGACCGAATCAGAAATCCCTATCGACAAGATGCGACGATATATTACCTACTGCAAGACGTATGTCGAAGTTGAGCCTCCGGTTCTTTCATTTCTGTTACTAATTTCCAACAGGCGTTGCGCTCCCAGACTCAGTACTGAAGCCGCTGAAAAGCTTTCCTCCCATTTTGTCTCCATCCGTCGCCAGGTTCATGCCGCTGAGATGGAAGCAAACACTCGCTCCTCCATTCCCATCACAGTCCGTCAGCTAGAGGCCATTGTTCGTATTACTGAATCTCTTGCCAAACTCACCCTCTCCCCCATCGCTACAGAGGCGCATGTCGACGAAGCCATCCGACTGTTCCTGTGTTCCACAATGGATGCCGTCAACCAAGGCAGTAACCAAGGTAGCCGCGAATTGAATGATGAGGTCAACCGCCTCGAGGCAGAGCTCAAGCGCCGCCTTCCCATCGGCTGGAGTACCAGCCTGTCAACACTACGAAGGGAGATGGTTGAGGGTAAGGGGTACAGCGAACAAGGTCTAAACCGGGCGTTGATGGTTCTCCAACGGAGAGACACAATCATGTTCAGGAACCAAGGCGCACAAGTGTACAGGAATGGAGCTTAATGTGGAAATGATTGTAGAGTAATAGGGAAAGGGCTCAGCTTGTCATTTTATGCAGGTTCGTGTCTCGATGATAGACGGGGTTAACGAGTAATGAGGTGATATCATCACGACTGTTGTATGTAAGCAAATTCTAAAAGATACCAAGGCTTGACAGCATGGCCATAGATCTTGTCGGGGTCTAAGATGTAGCAATTGTTCTAGTAGATGTGCCAATAACGTACAGAGAGCCATGGAAGTCTCGAATCAAATAATCAGTTTCTGACAATCTCGTGTTGCCATGGCTGTAGGGATAACGGCTAGTAAGCCCATTTTATGCTTTGTCAATACACATTCTAATCCATCTAGGAACCTACTCAACCGTAAACGCCTTCAAAGTAATTAGCAACTCATTTGCCCAAACCTCAACAATGGCCACAACATGGTGCTCCCGATCTTCCAAGAAACTCCCATATATCTCCAAATTGAATAGGCACTATAATAAAAGGGGCGATAAAATATCATGGGACAGTTTTGTTTGAACGGGTCTTTTCTAAGCTTCGGCGAAGCGCATTGCTTGCGCGGCGCTCCAACTCAGCTTCATGTGCCTCTGCAACAGCCTGGTCCTCGGTGATAACTTCGGTTTTGGTACGCATGCGCTGCAATACACTGGCGGCTTCAGCAGCGAACTCGCACTTCATTCGAATGGTCTCGCCGTATTTGTAGAACAGGAACGGGAATGGAACGCAAGCGACGGCTAGGAAGGCGGGAATAGAGCTGGCCCAGTGGATACCGAGGTCGTTATACATGTACGTCGTGAAGAGCGGGAATGCGGCGCCAAAGAGGGAGCGGAGGACCGAGTTTGCGGCCAGTACTGAGGCAGCAAATATTACATCTAGACAATGTCAGGTGGTCGAAGAAATCCATATTATAAAATCAAACTTACATGAGTCGACGAGATAATTCAACAATGAAAGGAAGACGAGAACCAACCCAGCAGCGAAGACGGATGAGCCAATGATACACACAATCCAGTGAACACCAGCTCCATTGGTCCAGGCGAACCAAAACAGACCGACCGGAATAAGAGTTGAACCAACGAGTGTAGGTGGAAGTCTGGCTTCGGGAGGTGCATGGCCACCTGCAGCTTCGGCAGCACGCATATATCTCTTTTGGCCCAGGATAGTGCCAACAACCGCAAACATCATACCTACGGCAATACCTATAAAGGCAAGCCCTCCGATTCCTGGACTCCACCCACGACCTTGCTGGAAAACAATCGGGAAAGCGGCAAAGCAGAGGTACAATGTCCCGTAGATGATAGCCATATAGATCGAGGTGAGTAGAACAATAGGTTCCTTGAAGAGAAGAATCCAAGGGCGGAGCAAGGCAATTTTGAACTGTGAAGCAATAGTTGTGTGAGGGCGGCCAACATCAAGTTTGGAGATATAAACCTTCCCAGTCTTCTTGGAAAGGGCAGCTGCTCGTCGACGCAAGAGATAAGGACCGTAGGTCTCAGGAATCACTAATGAATTGACGGCCCACACGACACCTGTGAAGATGGACATCATGGCCTCGACCCAGCGCCATCCCGCATGTTCACCTAGGAAGCCACCGGCAATAGGTCCTGGTATACAATGATCAGCATCTTCTCTCCCCTTTCGAGATGCACATAACCCAGGATGCCAATTCAGGTCTCGATAGTAACTTACCAATAGTAGGACCAAGAAAAGGGGCCATGGCAAAGAGAGCTGTAGCTAGTCCACGTTCACGAGCGTCGAACATATCAGCAATTATGCCACCAGCGTTGGTCAATGGTGAGGAACCAAAGGAACCAGCGAAAAAACGAAGGACAATCAGAGCCGCCATAGTTGGAGCACCAGCGGCACCTGCATTGAATGCGGTCAAGGCCAAGTAGGAGATGAAGAAGGGAATCTGTCGGCCGTAGAGTTCTGAGAGAGGTGCCCAAAAAAGGGGTCCGATAGCGAAACCGAGAACAAACATAGAGATGCCAAGAATAACAACCTCGGTTGAAACATGGAACTTCATCAGGATAGATGTAAGCCCTCCAGAGTAAGCCGTACTAGCAAAGGCAACAGCGAGCGTTGCTATAGCCTGAAGGATAGTGATGAGCCACTTCTTCGATTGTGAGAAGTTCAATGCATTTCGAGGGTCATTAGGGAGAAACTCGACAAGATAGGGCGATTCTTTTGTTCCATTGCCAGCATATTTGTGGTTGAGTACAGTATTAGTGATACCTGCTTGGTCTAGAATAAGGCTGAAGTGAGAGGTCTTGGCTTTTGTTTGTTGTGATTCAATGTCGGCACCATTAGTTGTTGAAGAGGCCGAAGATACAGGAGGCTGTGGTTGCGTAGTGGCGGCCATGATGGCAATAGGCAGTGCAGTCGTGACGAGGTAACGCCCTGCAATGATTCAGATTGCTGTCTGGGCAGAAACCTTTGGCAGGATGAACACCCAGTATAATAAGCTGGCTGGTGTGCGTATGTATACCCAAGAAGGGCGTGTTTGCATATGATCTTGAGGGTCAAGGACTAGGAACAATGACCCAGCATGTCGTACTCCAAGGTACTATATCCTCTACTTATTGTCTCATTCCAGCACCCGCTCCCCAGTCAGATTTACGGCCCGTTATCGCAAGATTTGAGTAGGTTTAGAGGAGGGGGGTGTATAGTATATTAGCTGAGGTGACGCGGACCGGCGTGTCCTCTATTAGTTACTACCTGGGCACCAGCTCTCTCGGGAAACAAATGGCTAACGGGAGGGAAGCATCATACCTATCAGTGGCCCGAATCCCGTCTGAATCCAGGCCTATTGCCATCGTCTCTGTGGTTGCATTCGTTCACCTCACATGTTGTCTAGTGGTTGAGGCAACCTTGAGCTGAAGATTAGAGGCTCCGACAGGACGGAATGGAGCCACATAGGGTTTTCCGGTTCCCTGTCGGCGCTTCTGATCGCCTACAGACGACCTAGAAGCGAATGCCCGTCGGGGTTTTTTCCACTCTGGGAGAAGAGGTTTCAACCCAATGTCAGCACGGCCACTCCTTCAAGCAAGTCTCTAAGGAGCACGTCGGCGGAGAATATAGAGTTGGTTTTGATTAATAGACTTCAAATGGATGTTGATGAAAGTCGATCAGATGGTTGACAAGTCCAAGGCTCCTGCCTGGGTTTGAGTGAAAGTTCAAAAGAGGCGGCTTAACGGTCTTCAGTACCTGCAGCTCCGATACTTATCGTCCGTGATTCGGATCCGAAAGGCCCGACTCGTCGATTTACGCCACAGCACGCTGCGCACATATCGACAAAAACGAAAACTCAACTCATCCAAAGCCTTCCCGGGCAGATTCGTTCGTTCGACAAGTTCTTAATGCTTATATCAGAAACGTAGGTCAGACACGATTCTGAGCTACTCCTCTTTAGTTAAAATCGAGTCGAGTACAGGTTGGTCATTTTCTTTATCCGCCCAATTGCGGCTGAAAACGTGCAGTGTGGTGCCTAACTCGGCATATAATATAAATTTGATGTTACGGGGTTCGGATCCATTGGAGAAGCCGCCTACCGATTTATTGGTTGAACAGGTTGCGTTTGCCGCTGCATCAATCACGTAAGATTGAATAAATCACCCGATACAACACTACCAGATGGCCTTTCATCCACACTTGCTTCATCCTTAATCAACGCGCGGGAATCTGAGTTGTCAGATATCACTCGTCATTGTGGAATCGATTCTTTCGAAACTTGGGATGAGATGACATTCTTCTGCTTGTCAGTACGTATTTTCTTTCCTGGTTGGCGCAGGTATGTTGCATCAATCTCCGAGGCCTTCCCATTCATCCTCTTCCACATCTGAAACGATCTGTTGTGTATTCGAATCATGTGCTGAACCATCGTTTTCACTACTCTCGCTTTCACTTTCAGAATCTTCGCCCTCGTCCTCTTCGCTGCTTTCTTTTTCTTTGTCCTGGTCCTGGTCCTGGTCCTCATTGTCTTCGACTTCGTCTCTTGCAGTAATCGAGACAGGCTCGCCAGTTGATTTCAGGACTGGCATGCCGAGCATATCACGGATGATCATACCACTATCATCTCGTATGTAAGGGCCTTCATCGTCAGGAGCACCGGTGTTCTGGGCGTTGTGTCGCACAAAACCGGCCACAAAAAAACCCATAACACCCTGTCCGTCATCTTTATAGGAGCGAATGCAGGCTTCTGCTACCTCTTCGTCACCTTCACAGGCTGTTGGCAGCCCTCGGACTGGCCATTCTCTCATGCCAGACACTTGGTCTTTTCGTAAAAGAATACGCCAGCCTTTTTCTTTTGCAATATCAGATTCGAGGGCTCGCATGACAACACGCTCGTTTTCTTGCATGTGAACAGAACAAGTGGAGTATGTGATCTTTCTCGCCGATGGAAATTTGAAGGCGTGCAACAGGAGCGTCAGTTGAAAAGAAGATAATGCCTCCAGGCGAGCTTCTAGATCTTTCTCTGATTTGATAGCGGTCTCATTGCCATCATCGTCTATCATGACTCTGTCACTGGGTGTCTCGACCTTCTCATGTTTCCTCTTGCGGTTGTTCTGCTTTGCTGCTGACCCCTTCCCCGTGCTTCTGGGACCTTCAGGTAGATGAAGATCCGGCATCGAGTCTCGCCCGACGATTCCACTGCCTGAGCAACTGGGGTCCAAGAGTAAGGCTCCAACTGACTTGTAATTATCTGCTGTGGGGTTTACTTGTAAGAAATCCTGGCCGAATCCAATCTTTGTCGATGGTTTTGAGCCCGCGATTTTGACCATTTTGTCCAGTGTTTGTGCTCTTCGTGAATCTTTCTCAAATGCATAGATAGTCTGCTCCGGTGAGTCAAACTCGGGTCGGTGCTCTTTCAGGATGGCTGCCAGATGCGTTGTCTTATTACCAGGAGCGGAACATGCGTCGATCAAGTCGCCATCCTCCGTCCTAGGGTCCAATAGATAGGCTGGAAAACAAGAGGCTTTGTCTTGAAGAATGATTTTGCCAGATGTATAGGCCTCTGTTTTAGTGAGGTCGATTCCTGCAGTGATGGCCACAAGATTTGGCACATGCGGGTCGATGTATATGAGCCTTCCTGCGTTTGTAACAACCTCCTTGATTGAAGTGGCCCTGTTGTATTTTGAGAATGTCGTCTCGAGCTGTTCTTCCAATGTGCTTTTGACAGCATTGACGCGGACCCAACGGGGATAATTTGCTTCCTCACCAGCACATTGCCTTTCAACTTGCTCTTTCAATGCTTCGAACGATGGTGACTTCCTCCGGAGCCGTGCAAGCTTGAATTCTGAGCTGATCCGTCCTTTGTGTCTCTCAATAGATGCACGGAGTCCATGACTTTGTGGCAGGGCAATTCCTTTTTTGGCCAGCAACAGGTCATGAACAAGCAGTAACGATAAAGTCGGGGTAAGCTGAAGGTCTTGATTAGCATGGATTCCTCTAGATCTTTGAGCAGAATTACACGGCGAACCTTTCGCTCGAGTTTGAGAAGCTCTGATTTCTCAATGACTTCTTTCAAGATGGGGCTCCATTTGCAGCTCTCCAACACCAAGGCGTAGACCTGATTGGGTGCAGATTTGAGGTTTTTCTTCTTGAAAACACGCGATTTGAGACTTCCGCCTTCAGATGAGGACCCTGTCAAGATTTCTGCTGCCTCATGGTAAAGAGACATTTTTGAGATGATTCTTGCAAGGTTGAAAGTTGTCTGTTGAAGAAGAAATTTGAAGAAAGAGGCTGGTTGGTTGATTGAAATCAGCCGAATTTTACCCGACCCACAACCTCGTGTAAGTGATCACCCTGCAACTCCCTGACTGGAACAAAGGCGTAGATATTACAACCTATTATGCAAGTTTCAACTCGAGAATGTTCGGATCACTTCGATATATTATGAATAAATGTATTTTTCATTTGCCCTAGATTCATAAGGGGCGAAAAAAGTGCACTTTGAGCGCTGGGTCCTTGTTGAGCAAGGTATGTCTTCCATAATGTACATGTGTAGAAGCGAAGCGAATCGAATCATCCAACCACTGGTTTTTCCTTCCCCTTGTTTTCATTGCCTTGCAGTAAGCTTAAATCAAAATGCCCGTCCATGAAAATCGCCGACCTTATATTCTCCAGCCCAAGCAAGCGAAGAGGCCGGTGGACCCCTATACAAGATGCTCCGTAGATGCATCGTCGCACGAAATGTTCTAAAATTTTGGCCACTCCAACTACTTTACATATCGCGATATAAGCAGTCCAGATGCGCTAGAATGGCAATGCATTTAGCGGCGGTGGTGGCTACGGCGGCGGAGGTGACTGTGTCCGCTACCGTGGTTGTGCGCATGTCGTCGAACGTGATCTCTCTTGTAGGCAGGGGCGCCGGCCTCGGTCTGAGCGGGCAGACTGGCTGTCTGTGTGACAGTGACAGTATTCCAGACGGTGTGGACTCTGGTCTTGCACTTCTTAGGCTTCTCAGGCTTTCCGAAGACAGCACTTGGCTTGGGCGCATTGGTGAGAGCAGAAGTCACCTCAGCAGCAGCTTCAGACACGGCCGCAGGCTCGGAAGGTAGACTGGGTTTAGGAACAACAGACTCCACAGGAACATCGATGGGGTTGGAAGCAGGCTTGGTGAAGCTGGGCGCCTCAACAGCGGTGGTCTTCTCTCCGGAAGCAGGTTTAGTGGCGGAGGGCTTGGCGGAAGGCTCGCTGGGGCTGGTCTCCTTGTCACCGCCGGAGGGCATTGAAGGGACATCGTCGCCATATTGGAAGCCACTGAGAGGGTTGTTTCCAGGAAGCTTGCTCAAAGTACCAGTGATCTTCTCCTCAATTTCGGACTCGACAGTGCAGTCGCCCTCGTTGAGACCATAGGTGAGGCCGGGACAGTGGTCCATACCTTCAGTACCAGCGTTGCAAGTGTCAATAATGTGCTGGAGAAGGTCCTCGTCCCAACCAGCCATGAAGTCACCGTGGCTGCTGTAGCCGGTAACATCACCGTTGGAGAAGACAAAGGGCTGCTTGCCCTCACCCTCAGTCCAGCGGCCAGCGAACTCGTCAGTGCGCCAGTAAGCCTCGTAGAAGAGGTGAGGGACATGAATCCAGCCCTTGGGACAGTCAAGGTAGCCGTTGTTATCCTCAGGGTAGGCCATGTTGTTCTTGTAGTCGGTGAGGCCAGCCTCGGGGTTGTAGCAAGAGGGGAAGTGAATATCAGCTCGGAGAGGAGAATATTTGCCGTCACAAGTTCGGTCAGGGAAGCCGACACCCTCACCCTTGTTGATAGGATCACCAACGCCAGCCATCTTGCCAGTAGACTGAGTGCTCCAAGATGGGAGGGTGTAATCGTTGTTCAGGCGGGGGCAAGTCATTCTGGAGGGGTTGACAGGGCCCTTGGAAGGGTCCAAGTTGGGCTTGCTACCAGTCTTGGGCATCGTGCGTGTCATGGCATCACCTGCAACAATCTGGAGGCCGACAGGGAAAGGCTTGATATCATCGTGTGTCTTCTCAAAGCTTTTGATGACGTTAGTGACAATCGCAAGGTAATGAGGCATGAAAGAGAAGGTGCAGGGTTATAGCATTTCAACGGGAACAGAACAGGGGCATGCTCTTACAAGTAGTAGGCGTTGAAGTAGTCAAACTTGACATCCTCAAAATCACCAGACTTGGGGTCATGGAAATAGAGAGTGGGAAACCAGTAGTTACTGTTGTCACCCTTGACGAGTGCATTGCTGCACTTTGACTTGAGAAGATCCTTTCCAGTCGACTTCGTGCTGAAGGCGCTGCCACCCATAACGAGGTGAACATGAGAAGAAGCCTGACCAGGGGAGACAATGGGATCCATACGGCCTCTGGTGAGCTGGTCGTTGGTGAAGCGCAAGACGGCGAAAGTACCCGTCTCATGAGCAGCGGAAGCGGCACCAGCGAGAAGGGCGGCGGCGGTAGCGAGAGTGGACTTCATGATGATGGATAATTGATGAGACTTGCTTCAAAGCGTCGAGTTGATGATTTAACCACGGAACGAGTTTCGAAATCGGAATGTAAATATTGGCGTAAAAGTCTCTGGGACTCTGAGCGCTGAGAATGAAATCTGCTTATTCTTCAAGAGAAAGCAGGCGAGAGAAGAACCAGTGTAAAGCGGGGGAACACGCAGGTGATACCGGAGCACCTGTGAGAAGAATGAATGTTTCGCAACCGTCCAGTCACTATGGTTAAGTGCGAGTGAATCAGAATAGATCTGACAGATAGATCGTGGTTGTTGACGAGCGAGTTGAGTTGAAAAAGAGGGGAGCAAGCAGTTCAGAGAAAAGAAAGGCCTGAAGCTGCTCTGAAGAATGAATGAGTGAGTAAGTAGAGAAAAAGAAAGGACGTGCCCAGCAGTTGCAGTGTACAAGGGAAAGAGCAAGAAATAAAATAAAAAAGAGCGTGTGGAAGGATTAAGAAGTATGTTGGACGAGGATCAGAGGTGAAGGTCTTTGTGTGAGCAGACGGGGGTGACCTTGGCTGGCCAAATCCTTTGCTACAGCCGCCAGCACTGGCCCATCACTGGTAGCCCGCCCAGCGCATAAGTCTAATTACTGATGACTGTATTGCACTACACAACTTGGTATGGATTCTCTAAATGCGTGCACGTTCATCATTGGAGCTTGGCTTACTAACCATTTGAGGTTGTCTATTTGATCAAAGGATTACAGTGATGGAGCCTATGGGCGTGGCGTTTTTCCTTACAACGGCGAGGCCCATTCAGGGGTTATGCAAAGCGCCAGACTTTTCGGAACTTTCTAGTGTAGCCAAATAGTGAAAGAGGATTGGCTGCAGTATCTCACGCCACATCGGGGGTCGTGTGTAATTTAACCTCAATATTTGTACTTTGTAGTGATAGCTGACACTGACAATGAGGTCGAGGGCAAAGTAGATGAAACGGACAAGAACTATTCTGACAATAAGCGGCAAAATTCAGAGATATAATTGGTTGTACGTTCTTTTTTCTCGCAGGGTTGGTAATAATCTATATCACAACACATATGCGTACCTGCATCAAAAATATGCCTCAGAAGGTTATCTCATCCTCGGCCATGGCGGTTGGCGCCCAGTTAGTGGACGGCGGACAAGGAATACGACAGGGGCTGTGAACCACACAGCCACGATAGTCGTGCTATTCGTCCAGCCATGTTAATAGTGTATAAGGTCCATCTTGAACTGCACCACTTTGCTCTGATTTGCTTTGCTTGCAGCGTACAGCAGAGATGCGCTGGCAGTTGGTGTGACTTCTATACCGCTCTATTCATGTACGATATCTCTAATGATACACCGATCTTTGAGAATGTTTGTTTGCTCAGATTGATCATGCGCCAGAACAAGAGTTACACCACCCGCCCTTGCTCGTCTTCTAAGAAACCAACCACAAAGAACAGAAGAGAAAAGATTTACAACAAAGAGGACCGGCCCGTCAGCGTTTAACCCCCCGATGCACCAGCAGATCTTGGAGATTGCAGGGTCACGCCCTAAAGTGCCTGCAGATCGTGACATGGCCTGAAACAGCAGGGGTCTTGTTGGTGTATCCGTCCATTGCAAGGGTATGGAGTCGACATGGGCTTAATCTGGATGATCGAGGTAGTTTCCCAGTGATCAACAGCTAGAACTATTCACGATTAGCTCGCTTCAGATTCAACAGAAATGCCAAATCGTCGCTGCCACATGTAATGTACATTGTTCTCATTCTTCAACCCCGAGAGCTATCATTAGTGACGCAAAGACGTCAGATTGATCCTTGTACCATTGCCTGTGGCTACGAAACGGAGCGGGTGTTTCAACCCTGGACGGCCTGAGATGGGGCCAAAGAAACAAACCACATATCCCTGTCTTCCTTCGATACCTTCTTCTCGATCCCCTCAATTGAGCAGCCCAGCTGCCCAGGAATATTCCTTTCCGAGCATCACAGAAATCTACCCGATACCGAATTTGCGCCACTGATCGTTAGCCAGGGGCAGAAAACAGCTGAGCTAGTGTTAGGGACCTACAGTAATTGAAGACAACTTCGCGTGGCTTCTACCCTTCTCCTGACTGCTAGGGAATTGATTAAAGCTCCACTGAAAAGACCTGAAACACACTATAATCCTTTCTTCTCGTTCCTTATCAAAGCCTTTCAAATATCTGTCGGGTTACCACTACTGGATCGATCTTGCCCGGACTTGTCAGCTCCCTGTAACTAGCATTAGACACGAACTCCGACAAATGGAGATCTGGGGGCCTGGTTCGAGAAAGTGTTCCTATCAAGCCGAGTTCTTCTCTTTTTACTGCCCAGACTATGTTCCTGGATCCGCGCCATGTCAACGGCAGGGATCAGAAGACTAGAACTCGAATTTTCCCCCTTGCCTCTGAATTTGTAGTTCTATTTAGTTAAACGGATATTGGATACTGCATTGCCGAGCTGGAGTTCGTCTGTTATGCCCTTATAATCTCTAAACTTCTATATATCACTAGATCTCGAAATAGATCTGGTGCCTGGAAGGTCCTTGCATATCATACCAAATCCATTGAAGTTTTTGAGGCAATCTGGTTTTTCAGATTAGCCAGAGCCATATTGTTGTCTAAAATTATCCCCCTATTTAACGCAGTGTCAGTGGTCAAGCAATATTCAGGCATCATCTATCGTTACGAGCACTGGTGTTCCCTGGGCTATATTCGTGCCAAGAAAAGGGTAAAGGGAAACCAATCGATTATTTTTGCTCTGCATCGCTTTTAGTATCCTCCTTGGGCTCGTCAAGGCCCTGTTCCACATTGCTCGCATCTAGTGAGGAAACATAAGAAACATCACTATTCAGTTCTTAATCTCGAGACCTACCCTAAACCTCATATTGCGATTAAGTCTTGATCATGAGTTGATCAAATATTTACTCTAGGCGAAAGATAAAACTTTAACACTCCGTCTCATGCTTTTCTTCACCCACGAACAGTATGATGATATCTACCCCGGGAATGTAAACCTATCGATCCATCTACCTTCATCGGGTAACGATAATTCCGATGCACCAGTCACCCGACACGACATCCTCGGTAACTTGCACCAGTCCCATGAGTTGCTTCAACATGTTGATAGTCGATAGGATGCATTCGGGTTTTTAGCAATATTTACTAATGATAGGCTGAACGCAGACACATAGGTAGTAACCATTCGTACTCTCTCAGGGAAGGCAACTAGAGCCGTAAGCTCTCCGTCAGTCAGTACGTGACTCGCGTTGTACGAAAGTCACACGTGCCAGAACAAAGTATGCACGTAGCCGCTATATTACTATTCCAATCTTTATTAATATAATCATCCTAGACTAAATTCTGAAATTCGGACGCTTGCTTGATCCTCCACTTCAGACCATCTAGCTTACCATAAGCCAGTTATATGATTCTTACCAACTAGCTGCCGAATTCTATTTTAATAGGCAGCTACTTCATTGAAGCAAAGCAAGCAACTGAACCAAGAAACAGTAAATTTTATTTTCGTAATATTAGAAAAATTCGTGAGTTTGGTTGATTAGGTTCGAGATCGTCGGTATCCTCCTATCTTGGACGACAAGCCATATCGGGCTGAATCAAAGCCAACTGTAGTAAAACCAGTACGAGATCTCCTGTTTAGGATGCAATAAGCCCAAAAGCTGGTGTGCCCCTTTTGGTATCGCATGGTGGCTATATCGATGGTGCTAAGTAGCTTCAACTGCATCCTTCACTGACTAGGTAGGCTGTGCCATGTTTGTCTCCATGAAATATCTAGAAAGCGCCTTTCATTTCGTGTAACTTGAGCTTTGAACTGAAGTGCGATTAAGATGCTCGTTTGGCCAGTCCGATAAAGATGACCAATCTTGATGTTGAGTTAATTGTTAGACTGCCTTCTATGTTGATGACACAACTTGTCAGAATGTCTCACAATCAGGAAAGGGAAAAGGAAGAGGCATTGCCCTTCATGATGGATTGCTAGACAACTGATGGTATGTACTCAATACCTGAAATTTTTTGAAGTCTCTTGATCGAGTAAGGACATATCCAAAGCCACCAACAAGTAAGGTCATCAAAGAGATACTGACTTCTGATATATGACTAGACCGCTTATGGGCGAGCGTAAAGTTCCATTCATATACATCGACAGTACATGTATGTGTATTTAAGTCACATTATGTCTGTTGGCTTGCGTTGTAATGAAAGCCCGCATAATATCGTTAGAGTCATTCACAATCCGTTGGGTTTGGGGGAAACCTTCCACTTTCTGCTGATACTCAACGAAAGGACAGCCACTCTGGCACTGTCTCAGACAAGACGTCTCCTTCGCCACATCGATTATGCGCAGAGGTGCGGGATCGCCGTCCAAAGCCGCCTCAGGCCAAGAACCGATGATAGATACCGCCACGCATCCTGAGACAACCGCCGTTGATATTGTCAAAAGCACGTAATTTGGCAATCATAAGGGCATCATTAATGCTTCGCCAAGTCTTTGAAGAGGGCTTTTACTTGAGACATTCGTACAGGTAGACAGGCAACTTTGCCATGCGCCCAGCATGGAGAACTAAATTTCCCTTGCATGTCAACCCCATTTCTGATCTATCAATGCGGCTGAATAACTCCTCACCAGGAATGATACGCTAGCGGGATTTCCTCCCTCAATTTATCGGGGACTAGGCATTAATCTCATCTCTGAGTGGCTTCACTGGCTGTGTGAACTTCTTAACACTGTGGCTTGTCTCATCGCATGCCAAGCTTCGCGATCCGTTCCGGTATCCTTGTTGGAAATGGAGCCAGAATGTTAAGGAGCGAAAGAGAGGAGCATGATTGATGTAGCACTCTGAGAACTTTCAGTCAGCCATCACAGGACAAGTGGATGGACGATCGGATCAAGGCCAATGCAGCGAAACCGTTACCCTCAGTAAGTCAGATCACCGATCAAGATCCCAGCAAGATCTGGAACGGTCTACAAGGGTACAGTACCATGGGATATGCAAGAACGGTCACATTTGAGCTGAGTCTTGCATACGGAGGCGCACCGCCGAGCTGCAGCACGAGGGGCGAGTTGCCGGATCAGAGATATGTCTCAAAGCGTTTTTTTTTGTCTTTGCCCGAGGCTTGGCATGATCGACAAGGAGATCGAATTAGAAAACACCAGGTCAGATTTGCCTTCTGCGTGTGACTCGCATCCTCGATGTTTGGTGGAATGTTATGACAAGATCTTTCTGGAGACTGCAATGGACTTCTCCGGAATCGGCCGAGGGCTGAAGTTTGAGCCAGAAAGAAGGAGGAATACTCGCTCGCAAAAACTTCCTTGCTTGTGAAAAAACAAAAGTTTTGTCACTATATTGTCACTGAGGTTGAAGCAACTACTGGTTCCTGAGATAGCACCAGATAGTGTCGCCAATCTTCTTTTGAATCGGAACACACCGTCGAAATCGGAACCTGGAGTTTTCCCGAAGCCCAATAAACTTCCCTTGGGCTGAGGGGGCTTGTGTAGCTCCCGCTTGATATTCAACAGCTTTTTTTTCGGGTTCGACCAACATCAGGTATGACTCGGAAGCGTTGGTTGGGGGCTAGGGGAAGAGCTGCATATGTATCCATAGTTGGCTGTCTCAGAAGCATGGATGTCTATGTCTAAGAGCCTCAAGCCACCAAGTGCCGAAAATAATTACCAGTTCGCGAAGTTTAATAGGCGCTCTTGACCTTGCTCACTCCAAACAAAACCTTGGAATTAACGATTGAGTGTCAGAACTATCCCTTGGAGAAATTTCTGCTAAGACGGACTTGAGAAATTACTCTAGATTCTCCTGAAGCTCCGAATATAATGCCTCGTTGTTTTAAGGCTTGAACATAAAGGATTAGACAACAAGATGTGTGATGGTGAGATGGGTAACTGTCTGGTAAGAGGCTGATTCACCGCCTCGATATATTCATGCGCAACCTTACGCGTGAAAAACAACTCTTCAAGGCAATACCGTGATAATGATCGTCAATAAACTCGAGGTAGTTTTGTGCTGATGACAACTACCAACACTCTTGGGTGCTCTCCTTGTGACTTTGATAGCGAGGAACATTCAATTTGACAAAACATGGCGTTACTTAGCCAGATAGAGAAAATTATCCTTGTCACCTGATGCCGTTGTCACCGAATCCCATTTTGACATGTTAATGCAAGTTCGTAGATCTGACATATCACATTCAACTAGTTGCTCTGCAGTTCGTCAATTTGGCTCGAATCTTCTAGTATCAGTCACCTTTTATACCAGAGACATCTGAAGATCCCCGGTTAGTGATAATCTATGCTGGAACTAGAGAGTAAACATGACTTATTGGCTGTGCTTCCTGTATGCCGGCATGGGGTATTCGAGGAATACTTATTAACTGGGATGTGATTATGGTTCATGACCCACAATCCATTTTACCAGTATCTGTGGGAAGTTATGGCGGCAGCAACTCATGTCACAGACTGATCACTGTTTCTATACCAAGGACTGAAAAGGCCAATCAGCGCAATAGGCATCACACATCGGAAGAAAAGACTGTCACAGCATACTCTGCAAGGGACAAGAGACGCTCGTCGCTCATAGACGATTAAAAGACAACCATGACAGACAGCCGAGGAGTTTGTTGGTCGGCTGATCTTACTGCCCGAAATGGGACTCTTGCTCATCGCGGGTCTAGTTGGTCGATTCTGTTCGCCTGTCACGATCGAATGAGAAAACACCCACTGTGGTTCAACTCGCGACCGCCTGGCAGAGCGATCCTTGTGAGGAGTTAAGGTTTTCAGCAAGCGATTGGGAGCTCACGATAAGGACGGGAGAAACCAAGAATGGGGAGGGCAATCGTTTGTCTTTGCTCCATAGTCAAGCAGCGAAGTGAACATGGTAGCTCGTGTCTGCTTGACTGGTATACTGAGATTATTTTATGTGAAAAATACCTTGCTGAAACAAAGGGAAGCCGTGGTATAACGAGAACGCCAGAATAAGCATTATTCAGGGGCGCAGTATAAAACACCCGGGTAGCATCATCAATCAACGCAACGCCACATTGTCCCACCCTGTTCGTATATGCCCCGAAATATGCTTTCCTCAAAAACAATTGAACGCCGTATATAGTATGTTGCAAAATCACTGTCGCGTAGAACGCCGCCTCCTCTTGCCTTGGATCGGAGTTTCGCCATCATCTTGCTCCCCGTCGCTCGAATCGTCGTGCCCCCTCGCATTCTTGGACCTATCATTTCCTTTCTTGATAGAAATGATGCAGCCTTGTTCCTTGAGCTTTTTGGTTAAACTCGTACTGGCCTGCATTCCCGGGAAATCCTTTGCCGTGTAAACGGTAAAGACATCGCTCTGGATCTCCACCAAAAACGGAAAGCGCTTCTGCTCCTTCGCACGCATTGGATCAATTCTGGCCAAACTGAAGTTGAGTCGAAATGACCCCGGGGTTCTGCAGGACAAGTCTGGAAAGCAGAAGAAGCAACCTTCCTCACCATGTTCGTCTTTGCCAACAAAAGGTGTACTGACCAACAGACCCATGAGCCGGCGTTGATGCCGATACTCTTCAGGCATAAACGAGGCATCGCGGTTTCCAGATTCATCGCAGATAGAACAATTCATCACGAAGTGGGGATAACGCAAATGCTTGGTAATATCCTCCCTGGTGAGGTTGGGGCCTTCAACAAGGAGCTGGACGATAGGCGGCGGGTCAATCACTCTCCGGTCCCTTTCCCCAAAACCACACGATCGAGCAGCAATTGGTTGCTGCCGTATCCGAAGTTTGTAACTGATCTCCCCTGATCGTGAACCCGCCCCACTACCACTTGCTTCGCCCGAGGTGAGCATATCGGATATACTCATAGTATCAGGCCTTGACTCAGCTGGAGACACCATTGAATTACTTGAACTAGGCAAACACCCATCACTCGTAGCAGTTGGGTTGAAGTGATACCCGGGAAAGCGAGGAATGGCACTCATGTCGGTTGATGATCCGGGCTGGCTAGGTGCGAATACAGGCGGTTGAGCCTCTGAGATCGAGTGTGCTCTTGAAGCGTGTGTTGGATGTTGACCTTGGGCTTGATCTAACCTATCCCTGTTTTGCGAAGCAAAAGAGGACGAAGCTTGAGGCGGATAGACTTGCTGACTAGTTACGCGAGCAGCAGAATAATGGTCATGTGGCCCAGGGGGAGAGGGAGGATGTTGAGCATGCGGAATAGAACCTGATGTGCCGTTCAATTGATAAACATGGCCGGTTCGTGGGTAGTGCTGGTGTTGTGGCTGCTGCGAAGGACGCCGATTTTCAGGTAATCCGGGTATAAAATTTGCTGGAGAAGGTCGCTGTTGATCATACTGGGGGTGAGCTGTGCCCCGAGGAGGGTGATATGGGTCTTGCGCCCAGCTCGTGGTTGTCGACGCATATGGGTGTGGCATGGCCTCTGGCATGGTTCGTTGCATTGTATTGAACCACTGTGTGGTCTGCGCGGCGGTCTCGACAACTGTGAAAGACATGAACTTCGTGAGATATGCAGGTTTAGTCAAGAACGATTGCCATAAAGATAGAGATATGGGAAAGAAGAATGCCCGTTGTCGAATATATTAGTGAAGGATCAGTGGCGGCTTAGATGGGTTGCATCAGTAGCTAACTTATAGCCCAGGTACCCCGTACAGACCCTTCAGCAGTATCCAATAATGGAATAGGATCATCCAAGCCAAAGGGAAGAAAAGGACGGGGTGGCCTGGTAGTAGCCCACTACTTCGAGGGAGCCGGCTGTAAGACGGAATGCGTACGGTTCCACCAAGCAGACAGATGATGGAGGGGAGTGGGCGAAGACTGTTGTAGGAAAATGGCAGGAAAAGGCGTGTATGGCGTGTACCCTCGAATGGGCTCACGGCACGGCAGTCTCTCTGAGGAGACGCTACTGACTCACTCAGATCGATTAGAGTCTGACTGAGTGAGACTAGCAGATTGACTAACGCTGGGGTTGATGGGAGAATCTCGGCAAACCAACGACGATGTTTAAGTCGAGGTGAAGAAAGAGACAACAAAAGAGAATGGAGTCCCGTACAGCAGCAAGACACCTTGTGAGAAGAGAGGGAGGCAAGGCAAGGCACGGCAAGTAAGGATGATTGGGATGCCGTAGGTGTATTTGCTTCGTTCGTATTGAGAGAAATGTGAGCGAGGTAAGTGGGCGAGTTCGTAACCACACCCACAGAGGGCCGGATTTGGTCTCTGCCGGGTCTGCCTTGAGCGGAAATATGACGGCTCTAGAGAACGAGGCACCTTGTGCAAGGAAAGTGCAGCAAAAGTTTAGCGTGGGCAGATCAAGGTGAGAACAAAGATGCAGCCAGAGCTGTTTAGCGTCACAAAGCAGTGCCACAGTGAATGGGGTAAGATAAGTAGAATAGGGAGGCGATATGAGGCAACGTAGGTGAAGAGAACGTCTATAATCGTAAAGCCGTACCAGCCGTCCCGAGCTCGATCGAGAGGAAATGGTTCGAACTCAATGGCTTCAGGCGGCTGAGGCAGAAGTCAAAAAGCAGTAAACTTTCAAGTAAGTACTTGGCAGCCACCGAGATACCGGCTCTTGGTATCGGATGGAGGGCCAATGGCGGGAGAGGTGTCGTTGAGCTTGTCGATGGAAAGGAACTGAAACGAGACTACTAGCAGTGCGATCTGTAAGCCCCAAACCCAAATAATTAACCTGAAAGTTTCCAAATGCGGATCCTCAGAACTAGGGAGGACAATGAGGTTACGTGTTGAGGTACATAAAACAAGATAGAAATAATAAAGGCAGTGTTAAAGAAAGGACACGAGTCTCAAGTTGATGATGGTAGACAAGGGGGAAATCTCAAGGTTTTGAGGTTATCGAGTTATGACAGGGGGAGGTGGGATTATTAACCACTTTCCATTGCCTGGCCTACCAGCGGACAGGACGGAGGCTTGCCCAGGCATAAAAATCATAAAGCATCCAATCTATCCATCCATCCATTAGCATTTGCGCCTAACTGCGATTACCCTGCCTCTCGGATCATAGCCAATGCCAGGCACGTTAAAAAGAAGCATACTGTTAATTAAAATGCAATAAAATATGCATCGCTGAATATACAGTAATAAGACATGTAGCGCAGGTAGACAGGCAGATAGCTTGGCTTCAGCAACATGCCCACCTAACAAGGGCGCATTGTACAACCTACCCAGGGAATTACATACTAATGGACCTATGGAAGCCAAGCGGCCGCAGACAGAAGCCCTCAGCGTAACGGAACTTCAATCCAAAGTGCCGCCGGCAATACTCGCCTAATAAATTAGAGGAACATGCATGCAAGACCATGGATTTAGCGATCTGGGCCTCTGTACATGGGTGCATGAATGGATGGGCTGGGTACCTCATATCCTCCATCTTCAATATCCTGTTCAATGTTATTGTGAGAGTAATCGAAGTGTAATCGAGATTGTGCAAACAAACAATGTCAGCCTTGAAATTATTAGTATCTCTTTAGCGATGCTTCCATGGCTTGGCTTGCTGCACGCTAAAATATGCAACCCTCTGCACCAACGAATTACCAGCGAGCACACAGCTCATCTCATTGATGGGTATCTGTGGGACCCTGGCGGGTCGATCATTGGAACGTTGTGCCCCCTGTAGGGCATCAGAAACATCACAAGGGAGGAGGAAGATCAACGGAAATACCATGAATCGTACATATCTTGAGGATGATAATCAGTCTAGGTATTTACCAGCTAGTCAGGTTGAGAATATCATGTGTGTTAGGGCTGAAGTCGGCTAAAGATATCCTACCATCCACCCATATCTAAACGATCAGCTCAGGTCTGTGCTCTCTAGAGCCGGGTAAGCTTAGATTCCTTCCTAGCTCGATTGAGGTAGACGAATGAGAAGATCAGCGACTTGCATCTTTACTCAAGGTATCAACCACCTACTAATGTACAGTAGCAGGTTAGCAGAAAAGTAATGTATGTACTCTGCAGGCCTGGCAGGTAAGCAAGCAAGCAGGCGCTGTCTAATTTGATACTGTACCTACTAAGGTGCCTAGCTCCTTCGTGTCTAATTAAGGTAAATAGCCTCCTCAATCTCAGTCACTAACTAACAAGTGTCTGTTCGCCATCTTTCATCTGTCACCTGTCACGCCTTCACACCACCGATCCGGGTTTAAGAATCGGACTTCTTATGTAACTAGTTATTACCTGTCCCGACCTGATCTGATCTGCGCTGTTCATGGATGATGCTTCTTTCAGCTGAGATGTATACATACTGCCACTAATCTAACACACTCTCTCGGCTTTCTAAGCGATATATCAGTCACACACACCCATTGCCCACCGTCCACCGCCCATCGTATCCAACAACAACAAAGCAAAAAGCAACCATGCAATGCCTGTCAGGGTCAATCTTTTATTTTACTTTATTATTATTATTATTATTTTTACTTTTTTGTCGTCAGGTGCATGCGTGTATGTATGTGAGTTTCAGCGCCACCGCGCTTTGTTAGGTTTTCACCTATGAACCAAGCCAGGCTACGGATAGCTTGTACTGCGTTCCGTGCCGTTTCTCCAACGGGAATAACGCTAATTGGATTATGATCGAGGTAAAGTGCTTCGATGCTTTTGATTCGTTGTAATAGTTCGCTTCTGGCATGCATTTGGGCTGTATTTGCACGTGCAGATATGTACGTTGATATGCAGTACAACCAAAACCCTAGCAGTGGACACCAAAATACGTTGATATGGTTCATTGTAAGTCAGACTGCTGACCGCACATGCGTATGTAGTAGGCATGTATTTGAAGCTACTTTAGGTAGTACCGACTTTCCCTGATGGAGCATGGACGTGTCCCCCATCGGTCCGCTCATTACCTGCCCGATCGTTATCTACCCTGGTACGCCAAAGCCAAGTGCTTTTGTTTCAAGTAGCTCATCAACACTCGCCGATATAAGATGCCCACATGCTCTCTTGATATGGGAAGTGAGGGTTGTCCTACATTTTCGGAGCACGACTTTCATACGGCTGACATTTGTTCCCTTAAGGATATCTGCGGCCTCAACACAGCAACAGACTTCCCCCGCTCAACAACCTTGTTGGATAAGGTAGCATAGGGTAGAGCTAAAAAGGCATAGGCGATATGCAGCGGTGTGATATCTATTGTTGCCTCGATCCAGCGAGATGGTGCTCCATGGACCCGGAGCGTGGGTGAACAATCGAGCTAAGATGCCTCTAGTAACTTGCCGATTTTCGCTTGTCAGTTTTCATCTCTGCACATCCATACGTTGCATTTTGGGCAATACACAACACGCGATGTTATTCGTGCAAATACGTTAACCCAGGCGCCATTCCGGAAGTTATAGCCTGGTTGGCCGATATCTAATATACATGCGTATGGGCTCGGATCTTGAATGCCATGGCACACGATACGTTTCAACGACATTAGAACCATTGGAAACATTCGATCAAAGTCACATACGCACGGACTCGAAAAACGCGGTTGAGGAGTTGTTGCAAGCCCAATTGATTGCCCTGCAGCTTGTTTGTCAAGGCTGGCCCATGATTGGATTCTGATCCAGGGGGCTGCATACAACTCAACTAGTTGAACTTGCCAAATGCCTATTGCGATCACGACTGACTGACGACCTGGGCGCTAGTTTAGGGATTGGCACAACAATTTTGAGATTCGCTGCTTTGCCCAGTCCGCGATCAAAGCTGAATGACATCGACCTTTACCCCCTGATGTTCCTCAACACTCCAAATTTGAAGATGAATGCTCTTTGCATTCATATCCAACCATCTATTTTCGGTGTATCTTTGATGTCTACCATACGTGTCTTTTGGTAGCTTCACACAATGGATAACTGACAATTCCAAACTCTCTAAATGCCACCCTTTGTCTGCGTTCTCCGCCAAGGAATCCCCATCTGCTGATCTTGAACGCCCTCCTTGCATGCGGGCACATCCAGTTCCATGGCCTTGGATCGACTTTACCTTGACGCCATCTCCTCGCTACGGCTTAACATCAATCTTGGCTACGTTCCACGACAGCTTGAGAGCGAGCTTTGACCCATATATGCAGCATTGCAGCCAGTTAGTGACTCTGCTGGTCTTCAAAACTGTACATGCATGATTGCTTTATCAGCAGCCACCAAGCGGCGAGCTACTGTTTGTATAGTTCTCAATGCGAGCTGACCACCGCGACACTTTCTCGGATAATCTGTCGAGCTTTGCTTTAGGATCATGATATCATCTATCTAAAGCTAAAACTAGTCAATGCAGTAACTAACTGGGGCTGGCTTGACGGGCAAGCATCTCGCCAGTGTGGCGGCGCGGAGCTACTGAGACCAGCCACCAAGGGGCCAGACAGCTTTCATATCTATTTGGCAAAAACTCTAAAACTTAATTCTGAGTTCGCACTACCCCCTATGAAGAGCTCGAGATCTTAACTGCTGGTCTGTGTAAATTGTTCTCAGCTCCTATGTTGTCGCTGGAGATACAACCACAAATGAATGAAGTAGGCCGACCACCAGTACAAGACCTGGGTCGACGAGTCGCTCCATCTGCTACATACGACGTTCAGTTGTGTGAAGATGTTGCTGAACAGAATGCCCTGCGTACCAGAGCTGCTCACTTGTCATGCACGACACGTTAGCTGTTAGGCCGAACCCAGAAGTTTAGGAGTAATAAAAGCCAGAGGGCACGATAAACCAATCGTCCAGTCCAACCCGAAATATCTGGTCTTGCCACAGCCCCCAGTTCATGGCAGACATATACAATTATGATAAGTAATAGCCACACTGACACAACACTATTTCAATGTCGTCCTGCTATTTCATTATCTATGATATATAGAAGAATCCATTCACGGAGACTCATGTATAGTGAACTGCCCTCACTATACAGACCATTAGCATTAACATGCTCAGTCATCATGGCTCTTTTCAAGTCATGAGCCGCTGCTTTCCCTCACCCATTCCCGGTTGGAGATTGCCACGCTTTTGAGGTTCTCCAGTCTATCCTGTCCCAAGCACGCCCATCCATTGCACCCAAAAAACCGCTATACCTAACCAAAATGCTGCTGCGAAGAAACTCCAGGCTGTGCTCGCTTTTATAAATCAAAACCCTTCTAAAAATCATGTAAAAAGTGCCAGGTCAAACGTGGCTAAAAGAGGAAGGCGTGTATCCTCGTAAAGTGATATTATGGTATGTAGTATCACAGAGATGTCTGCTTCTGTAACTGCCAACTCGTAAGATCGAGTCGTGTCGAGAAAAGAAAGGAAGGTAGATATCGAGGGTATCAAGTCATAAAGATAAGCCGAGTCGCAATCGTATCAGAGGAAAAGGTGCAAATACCAGATGCTTGGATTTGCAGTCGTGACGTATTAAAGTAATAACAAGTGAAAGATAAGAGAATTGAATTGCGGTTGAGTTGGCGTTGTTCAGGGTCATCGGTCTATAACACAGCATTGACCAAAGCCAGACTGGCAAGGGTAAGTACCATGCCAGTCCATGATGGGGCAAACGAGTGTGCGAAGTTGCTTTCTTCTGGAGCCAGAGTGCTGTTGACAAAATCTGGGCCACAGAGAGTGTTGACTTGTCGAGCAGCACTTTCATATGTGAGTGCAACTGGTTGGGAACGGTCTTCCGTGGCGGCGTGGAAGATATTCATGGTCTCTTGTATGCACCAACTGCATGAAGGGTTGGTGCTACCAGGTAGGGTGAGGTTGTAGGGAAGGTAGTAGAAGTAGGCGTTGGCTGCGGTCGTGGTATTTGTGACAGCATTGGCGTAACAGTACATGTCATCCTTGGGGGTTTGGAGGCAGGTAGCCTTGTACATCATCTCATAGGCCTTCATGCCATAGAGAAACTGCTTAACGACATTGTTACCCGACTCCCATTCTGCCTTACAGTTCTCGGATGCAGTCAGGTTACGAGCTGCAGCATCGAAGAAGTCGGTACAGTATGTAACATTGGCTGCGCATGTTGCATCAAGTACTCGAACGATGCTTAGTAGTTGCTTTTGAGCTTCAAAAAAGCCACGAGATGTCTGAAAGATGGTTAATACTCATGGTTCTACCAAATGTTTGACATCCGTCAACTTACCTGGAGCATCATTGACAAGGGGTAACATGTTTCATAGGAAGGGTTAGAAAGGATGCCATTGAGGAACGTGGGACAGTTGCTATCCGATGTTGTAGTAAGTTCAGCGGACAAATTTCCGTCAAAAGCTTCGGGCAAAGGTGTGTTTGTAGCAACGGCGGTCTTGGCGGAACGCTGAATAGTGACAGTTGTAGGCTTGTGTTTGCTGTCTTTGGTCTTGGTAGGAGTTTCTGTGTTGACGATCTCCTTGGGTTCATCTTGATCATCATCTTTGCTTGAATCCTTGCGCCGATGTAGCTCGTATCGATTGATGGCAGGTGCATGTTGCCGTCGGTGTCGGAGTGAAGATGACGATGTCTCAGTGCTGGCTAGTACTGTGGAAGTAAGACATGCTAGGAGCAGGAGAAATGAAAAGGCCATTCGCAAGCGGGGGGCGCGTGAGTTTGTGGATTTGGGTCGACTTTGAGTCTTTGAGGTTGGCCACGAAGATGAAGCCATGATAACGAGCGACGAGGCGAAAGACGCCAAGATGAATTAAATCGGATGCCAAGTATGTATAGGTAGCAACCGAGGCGTTGGTGATGTGTACAACCGTTTAGTGGATTGACAGCACAGGCAATAACAAGATTGAATGTGTTTCACCACGATGGACCCAAGCTGGCATAACAAGGAAGCGTGGTGGTAGGCCAGTGTTCTATGGTGAAGCACAACCTGAAGCGATAGATGTAGCGGTCGATAATAGCAGATAGACGGGAGGGTGCCAATATTTAACGAATTCCCGGTGGAGGTCTTTTATTGTTGTCGTAGCATCGCACATTCAAGGATCAGAAGGTCGCAAGTCGGATGACACTCAACAGTGAGAAGTCAATGGATAAATGAGAACCGTTCGCGGGGGGGTGCTATTGCAGCTTGGATGGTCGAGAACGAGTGTGACCCGGTGCGTGATATACCAATTGCGAGATGGGATTGGTCGTCAGGGGGAGATGACTTGTTGCTTGCTTATACAAATTGGGTAGCTTCGATGCGGCCAAGAATTGAGAGCTGCTCCGCCCAAAGGCGATGGTATAGATAAAGAACGAGTGACTGGAGTTGGAGTTCAAGTTGAAGTTGAAATGATCGTCGTTGTGAGTAAATCAAAAAAGGAGTGTTTGCATGTTTGAGTTGCTAAAACGAGTGACGGGTCTAGAAACGAGTGATCGTCGGCGGCTCTGACAGCACCTGAAATAGGTCTGTAACTGCTGCAATTAAACGGCTGAGCTATCCGAACAAGAAAAAGGAAAGATTGAAAAGAGAGAAAAAGAGGGCGCCCACAGCTTGATGGACGGGAGATACAGAAAGATGAGTGGATAAGACCAGGAAATGGGAGTCTATAATCAATGAGCTTCTACTCTTTTTTTTTTGCTCTAGCGGGCACGCGATTCCAGATTCCAGGCCCGGGTTGCCTTGCCTTTGATGCATGGATGTTAAAATGACCAGGATCTTGCAGGCATTAATACTACCTACAGACTGACTCTGATGAAAATAGTAAACAAGGATTAATTAAACCCTCCTTGGCGGCTTGCAGTAGCGGCTCTTAGCGCGACGGTTTATTGATTGGGGCCTGTCGATATGGGTACTGTACGCTCCAGCACTTCCTATACCCGTGACACATAAAGTGCCACTGTAGCGGTAATTGAAATGGATGCATTGTACAGAGAGGAGGGTATACTTGAGAAATGTAATATTTGATCATTAAACTCAACTGCCTCAACATTGACAACTCTCTGACGACACAGACAGCATAACAACACAACACAGACAAACTCAAACAAGACAATAGGAAATAAACTTCCTCAAAGCCTTACGCGTCTTATTAAACAAGGGTTCATCTATGTTTCAATCCGGCCCGCTTGCTACCGGCATCCTAAAGACAAACCGAGCTACGGATAACCATGGGCTATTTCCCGAGCGACATTCAAATGCAAGACGTAGGTATGCATATAATAACTGCCATGCCTATTCTCCGGGTTACACGGGTTTGTTATGAACTCTCTCAGGTTAAAGCGGACTTGAAGCTGAACAAGGCAAGGCTTGACAACATCCATGATACACACGCGAGTCGAAAAAGGGGGGGGGGGGGGGGGGGG
>JAALXK010000188.1:0-36772 GCA_012977745.1 Fusarium anguioides | reverse complement strand
CTATTGTCTTCTTTATAAGTATAATCTTTATAATTCTATATATATAGAATATATAATAGTTAGGAAGGCCTGCCTTGAAATATAGTATTTTATTAATATTTATATATATGCCAGAAAAAGATCTAAGATTAAGGCTTAAAGAAGCGGCAGTAATAGATAAGTTATAAACCTTAGGAAGAGAGATATCAGTAGTTTAGGATTAAGATAAAGATGCTGGGCAGTTAGGACAGCGGGAAGAGCAGTCTAAGGGGTAATCATGTGGGTGTCAGACAGTGGAGCGGTTTGTAATCGCTAGGAGATTGAATTATCTTATGAAACAAAACAGACCAAAATTGAATAGGTTATCAACTCCTATGCGATTTTCCCTGTCAGCTGTGCGTCGTTGTACTGCACTGCAGATCATAGAATTAAGATCATCTTCACACAACTCAGACATGAGTTCGTAAACAAATTGAAAGCAGCAGGTAGTTAAGGAATACAGTCCCCATAGTAAGCGGCGAATAGTAAGCGGTGACCAGTGACGGTAACTTGACAACTCATAGCAATGAGATCTCCGTAATCACTGTCGATCTTCTTACCACATTGAGATCAATAAGCGAATATTCTCCGCCTCGTCTATTACTCCATTTAGGTTGATAAACGACTATGAGACGCACGGTCGCGGAAGAAGGCTAAATCTTTCAACAACATTCAAGTATAAAACAGGCTGCTATTCTCTTGACATGCTATTCTTCAGATCTTAATCTCTCGGTATCTCCAGCAATAGAATCCCTTCAACAGTATTCACAAAATCTACTTCTATTTACCCGCCTTCAAAATGGTCAACATTATCTACCCTGTCGCCCTCGCCATGGCCGCCCTTGGCCATGCAGCCGCAACAGGATCGGGCAATGTATATTGGCATGCTTGTGGGTAAGCAACACCCTGTCTTGCCTTATTCTTTCGATCACGAGACCTTTTTTCTAATTGATCCCGTTTTTAGAAACTGTAGATGTGATGCCTCAGGCTCGCGTACTGGATTCCAGGGAGATACTGGGTGCATGTCAATCAGTACCTCCATTAGAGCAGTTGGTCTCACCAAATCTCGCGGCAAGGCTACCACCTGCGCCATTTTCACCAGCGGCGATTGTTCCGGCCCGGTGGCTCAGAGTGCGGG
The DNA here is from genome assembly GCA_012977745.1 of Fusarium anguioides. Classification (NCBI taxonomy): domain Eukaryota; kingdom Fungi; phylum Ascomycota; class Sordariomycetes; order Hypocreales; family Nectriaceae; genus Fusarium; species Fusarium anguioides. The sequence continues at coordinate 35,616 of JAALXK010000188.1, read as the reverse complement.
TGTTTCGGGGAGCAATACCTATGGATGCACGGCCTTCAACCAGGACGCCAAAAGTATTCGTTGTTACTACAATGTTTGAGGATGAGAATGGATAAAGAGAGAATTCACCGCCTATCACTATCAGTCGAACCATGGCGCGATCAGGACTACACGGGGCTAGCTTGACTAAAGATCTTGTAAGATATGGGCCTGTCTTACAGGGTTGGCTGGGCATTGGGCTGTCTGTTATCAAAGGATCTACTTTTTAGTTCTTGGGCCACTTATTCTACACTCTTTTATGTCAAATACGGAATCATAGGCCTCTATGGCTTCCATATCAAAGAACTATGAATACACTCTTTTCACAATATAACAAACAGAACCAACGTATTTGACGAAAAAAGAAAAAGTATAAATGGATCAAATTTGACAAAGCATGACATGACATCCAGATTCAAAACCTCACTCTCAAGATATCAAGCCCATTCACCATTTAATTGGTGAGTTATAAGACTTTGGGGGAGAGGTATTGGTGGCCTGGGACAAGGATAAAGGCAATGACCAGTCAAGGCAGAGCACTCAGAAGTATACTTGTATTGATAAACCGTTAGACATGGTCCCTGTTACATGGCTGATTTTGGAGACGGAGGAGTATCATAACAAATTTTCTGATACTACTCATAGTCCTCGAAGTCCTTCCAGTTGATGGTGAATACGCAGATAGATGATGCACCTTTTCAAATTATTTCCCACGAATTATCCTCAAGGAACCGACTGAGATCCCTATCAGTGAATGTGAAAATCTGAAGAGACTCTTTGGCTTCCCTTTCTAGAAGCTCATCACCGCCCTCATCAGTTGAGAAAGCGTACTGAATTGCCTCTTGACCCTCAGTCTTCAACACGGATGAATCGGTAAGCTGATCTCCCGATTCATACTGTCGATAGTACTCTTTCGGTCTATTCCCCATTGTACCAATTATAACGTCCGCCTTTGCATATCTCTGCAGTTCCTTCAGTTTCTTATCAGCGCGGGATCGCCAAACCAACTCTTTCCACTCAGGATCCGGCCAATGCACCCGCAGAACTTTCCCTGGAGTTTCAGAAAGATTCTCAACAATTGCGTTTCGCACCGCAATTCGCAGAATTAAAACGGATTCGTCTTTGGCGCGTCTCTTCATCCAGGCAGCTTGCCTCTTCGCCACTTCGAAGCTAGTGGTGAAGTAATAGGTTGATCTATGACTATTGAAGTCCGATGGTGCTGCTGATGCCAAGGAAAACAGATTCTCAATTTGACCCTTCTTATCAAAAACCCGTGATATCCGAGCACTGTCTGCAGCTTTGAAGAGGACGGTTTTTCCAGTTTCTGTCAAAGAACCGGTAGCTCTTCTAGAGCTACAGCTGTGTATCGACATGCCTGATACCCTTAGTCGGGTGAGTAGAGTTGGCTTCCATTGGTCGCCGGCCAGCCCTGAGCGATAGTTCTGAACAAGACCCGCATAACGTATCTTTATCGTATCATGAACCCAACCAAGGCAAGTTCCTGTCAACCTACTATCGTTGAAGTCGGGATCCATAATAGCTTCCTGCAACTCTGTCGCAATGCCTTTCTGCTGCATCAGATTCCACCAAGCTATGTCATCATTGTCTTGCCAGACATCATTAGAATAACCAATATATCCCTTGATGAAGTAATCAAATGTAACAACAAGACGACAATCATCTTCAGGGTCAGTCTCTCTGATAGGTTCATATGGAGTGGTAGGCCAATCAGTCCAAGCATTCCAGATCTCATCGGCTTTCTGTCGGCTGAAGCCAACATACTCGATGGTCTCTCGATAAATGACGGGGCTTGGATAGACCATGTTGTCGAATCCGCTGGTAGCGTAAACCGAGTAAATTGGAGATGGACGTACTTTCGAATGAGCGGTGATGGTTGTGGGTTCGAAAAGGTACTGTTGACATTCCGGGGAAATTAAGATTTATTTAATCAATCTTGTTGTCGGTGAATAGAGTCATCATGAATTTAAGAAAAGAAACTTATTTCTGGATATAGTCTTCTTGAACCTTATCACTACGATCGATCTCACATTGATCAGCGCTCAAAAAAAAAGAAGAAGAAAAAAAGAAGAAAATCCTCTTGCATTAATTCACCATCACGCAAAGTATAATCGCGTCCTCACAAAAGTGCCCTTCTTGAACAGCTTTTTATTTCTCCGTCTTTCTATCCTTTAACCACTATGAACTCCAATCATTCGAAAGCGTAGGCTGCTTTTGTATACTGCTCAGGAGTTTCGTCAAGCTTCTCTCGCAGCTCTCTCTAACCAGTCGTGACTAACATTTTCTTTCCGGGAAGTATAACCTTTTTCCACAAACCACATCGTCAAGTGACCTGGGTGGCAACTCTCAGAATTATTTGCCTCATTACAGTACCTTATGTCACGCTTGCGCAGTTTATGCAGACAAAGAGAGGTATTATCAGGGAAAGCTTTGCTAATTTGCTCACTAGATTCAATCCACCTGTCAAAGAACGATGACATACATCTAACATAACGTAGTGGCTTGCCACACTGTCATACACGGATCTAGTTGATCGAGTATTCGCTAATCTGCGACTAAACTTCGTACTAAAGCTTGAGGTGCAGCATTGCACGATTTATCATGGATCTTATCCCCAGGTGAACGGAAGTTTTGCGCTGTCTCAGATGAAATGCCCAAGCTTGCACGCTTGTAGGTTGGGCAAAACACAAGCCCGGGGAATCGTTGGTCAAGAAAGCCCAATTGGGTTAAATAAATATTTCAATGCCCATGTCGTCCGACGTGGTTTTCCGAGGCCCAATCGCTTTGTGTCACGCCTCGAAAACCCTCAAAAGCCCCACCAACTCCTCATAGAGGCCCTACTCTAAGGGTAAGCTGACCAGGATTAAATCTACGCCCAAGGTATTGGGGTTGACACCTCCGGCATCTCCAATTCGTAAGTCGGCGTGAGCCGAGGTAGATCAAATGGACCCTACTTGCTGATCTCCCGGGACATGATACCCGACTCTAGGTAAAATCCAGATATACCTATCGACAATTTAGTCTTGTGACGGGGTATGCTTGGCTCCTCAGTGGAAATGACGACGTTGAGGCTGATGGGGCTGGCCGCTGAATTCACTGATGGAACCAAAGACGTTAATAAGGTCTCCAATGATATGAATTATGAAAACACACACAAAGACCCTTAATGAAGTCTTTTCATAGTCGTTCCTGGGAATGGGAACACGGATATCTTCACGTGGCTCAAAATTATGACGTTGGGCATGCCAGGCCCAAACTGACCAACAATGATTGGATATGCTGCCTTGCCGGTCAAGAGCTCACCGAGTCCTTATGCTGCTGGCGGCTCCTGTTCCTGAAACACTTTTTCTTTTTTCTAGGCCGCGATAACACCGTACAACCTTGAAGTAATTGTGAAACTCGAGGTAACTTTTCGACTTGCTTGTACTCTTTGTCCCGATACTCCACATCCGCCAACGAGCGATATGAAACCCCTCGTCTTCATCCTTTGCTGGATTATTATGGCCACAATGGCTTGGCCATTGGTAGGTAGCTTTGACACGTCAGAGCCTAAAGGAGCGCAGCATGCTAACATTCAAGTTCATCATAGTTGCCAACACCGCGTTACCGAAACACCAACACCGATCCCCATAGATATGACAGAAGCGAAGTCGATACCATCGATCATGTACATAAATCAATCTATAGTGATAAGAGTTGGGGTCGACCGGTTCAATTAGCCGCGGCGCAACTTTCGAGCGGAGGAGTCGATATTGCTCAAAGGATTTCGAAGAGGGCAGTCGACCTTTATAAAGAACTCACCAGCGGCCACTGGATTGAACACATCGAGCCTTCTAGCAACTTTCCTCAACCAGGTTAGTCAAATATTTTCATGCCTTATTCCTCCATATACGGGCGTAGAAAGCCGAGCAGCGGGCTAGCTGTTGGGGGGGAAAGCTGACGACGTGTGATCGTTCCTCAGACCTCCCAAGACTCCTCATCGCCGCCACCAGTCCACAGGGGAGCGCATTCTAACTTTTTGTCGCTTAGGACCAGCACCCACCTCATTACAGTGGAATGAAAGTGCCAAATGGGGTATAATAGGCATCGCCTTGGCTCTTGTAATGCCTGTCGCAACATGTCTGACAAAGAAGACGTGGAGAGCCCATCAACTTCGTGTTCGTGGTAGTCTTTTTCCGAGAGTTACTCGTAGACCCAGAACAGGTGATGCCCTCTGGGAGTTTATCGACGGCACGAGGATATCGTCACCCATCATTCCACTTGGGCTTGGTCCAGATGATCGGGAACTCCAAACTCTTGGCGGCCCTCCCCGGCTCCCTGACCTTGATCTCGGTGATGGCTTCCCGATGGCACATCTTTATCGTCCTCTGACCCACGGAGAAGACCCTGTCTGATCAGTAACACGATGACCCTATCCACGTCGACTCAAGCACAGCCGGGATTACGCTCAGAGCAGTAGACAGCCCCTCTCACCAACACATCCCACTATTTCTTTTTAAAGTTTGACTTTTATATGTTCTTTTCTTCAATTTCGCTTCAAGGTATCCTTTTTTGTACGTTAGCTTTTCTGTAGCAGAGTTGTTCAATTCTGGGGTATGGTGTTTCGCAGGTCGATGCGCAAATGGGTGTAGGACTGGTGGTGACTTGGAGGATTCGGTGGGACTATATCTTGATGAAACATTCTTATAGCACTTTTTGTCGTCCAGCGAGGTATTGGCTTCAAATGTATTTTTTCAGGATGATGACAGACTCAGGTTACACTTCTCGGCCTTGATAAGTAAAAAAAAAGTTTGTCGCATTGCGATGAACTTCACCGCTTTGCGTTAAAATGGTCATCTGCAAGCCACTATGACTAACGATTGTGCACTGGAACATCGATCCCCCTTGTGAAAACGGACCTTCATATCCCTGTCTCACATCATAAATGTCATAAACCTCAACATTTTGCATGGGTGCCGGTACGTCTGATTCACAGTGCTACATCGTTTTCTTTATGGTAAGTCTAAGTATCTACACGAGACACAATACTTAAAGCTCTTCCAAGATCATATTCAAAGCATCATGTAATAACAACTGGCCATGAACTCCCTCACCATTGAGAAACCTTAACAGGCGTGCTGTCCTTTAATAACCCCTCCAAAAGATCATTTCCAAATCCAACATTATTATAAAAGTCAGTCTCCCAATCTAATTCTAGCTAGCTCGTCTGAAGACATGTGCTGCTAATTATTAAACAAGTCTCATTTCTTTCCATCAAGGAAATCTCGATCCTGTTGATCCAGGCGTCAACGTAGATGCCCAACTGTCCCCTCTTACTCCTGGGGCAGGCTACGAGAAATGTGCACTTGCATGGTCAGTAACCATTGATGCCCGATGATTTGTAGTGCAATACCTGATTTTATGCGTCTAGTTGCACAGGATCCCTCCATCTCAGTGTGAACCTTGACTTGTCTTCCACCAAGACACGCTGTCTCTTGAAGTCCTGAAGAAGTGATATTCCGTATCACGGTCATCTGATGTGCTATATCGGTTCATTTCTTTCAATTATGACCAGACTTTCCTGGAGACGTGGCTATACCTTCCGGTTCTTGATGGCTGCTTACTCGATATTCCCAACCCATAACTATTACAATGCAGTATGAAGTCAGGATATGAATTTCCAAATGGCATTTAACTTGCAACCTTTCCAGATTCTATCTTCTTATTCGCTCCCAAACAAAGTTCGACATCGCAGTCCTTTCGAAGTTCGCGCTTATATACATACCCTGATGCTCCATCGTTGTCGACTCATGACCTTCGATAGCTGGTGAAAGCCTCTTAATTTGGATCAAAATCACAGATAAGAGATCACACTTGTAAATGAGGGTGGCAAGGGATGCATATATCGACGTGGCAGGGTGACGACGTGGCAGGAAAAGATCGTCAGCCGACAGGTTAGACTGACCTGTCAAGACTGATACAATGCGGCTTTAAGATGTGAAAACACTGTGATTGACTGACGCAGGCCATAATGAGGCCACCTATTCTACGCTTCAGAATCGGCCGATTTGGTTAGATTCCGACAGCCACACTGGTAAGCTTACAGAGTCTAGGTACTTGTGAAATACAAAAAAGCACTCTCTTAATCCCATAGTTTGCAAATATGGTCTTAGACTCTCCTGCGTGTGACAGGAGGCGGAATAGTGAGCTTTCCTTGCATATAGCTTGCTTAGCCCAGCTAGGGTGAGATGTGCAACTTAGGCAACACTGCTCCAACTTCCCCGCTAACCGTCTACTGTCTTCAACTATCCTACATATTTATCACATGCATCCAAATACCTCTTGGAACGATGCGGAAAAGACTTATAGACAAACCAACCTCGACTACGAACCTGTGAGGATGAGCACAGGAGAACCTGACTCCGACTTGCCCAACTCCTACGAGTCGAAGCCCAAGACATCGAAATCCGATTTTTTTGATTACGCGAAATATACAGATACGATTGGGCAATCACTTGGGGATCTCCGGTGTGGTAGATCTCCGAACGATACACCGGCTAAACGGAATTTTGAGGCCACTGAGTGCGGGGCTGAGAGTGCTGGCGGCGAAACGTCGTCCTCGAACAAATATCCTAGAGTGTTCAAGGATCAGGAAAAACAACTCGCTTGCCCTTTTTACAAACATGACCCCAAGGGATACAGACATTGGAAGACTTGCCGGACAACCTCTTGGCCGAGTCTTCCGCGAGTGAAGTAAGCTTTCATGTTCGCATAACCCAGCAGGTCTCGACCTTGAGACATGTATGTCTTCCAACTAGAAGCTAATTAAATTGCCTAGAGAACACATAAAACGTTCCCATTTTCATGCTTTGAGTGAAACACAGTTCGAGCAAGTGAAGCATCGTGGAAAATACTCAAGACCTGATGAGGAGCAATGGCGGGAGCTATACACAATTTTGTTTCCAAATGATACATCTGTTCCGTTCCCATGTAAGTGCTACAGATTAAGTTTACCAATATTCCATTGTTGCCCAGACTATGACGCTTTCATAATGATGTTAGGAATGGAAATAAATAACTTACGGTTTATTCAGGGCCTCTTACATCCTCCTCGAAGCTGTCTGCCTTCCAGAGACACTTGAGAAGAGAGATGGTCAGTTCACTCAACGAAAAGCTAGCTGCCGATAGTGTCTTTGCCAGTGAAACCCTACGCCAACGCATTCCACAGATAGTATCGGAGTGTTTAGAACTAGCTATACAAAGCTATGAGGATCTTCAGATCGATGGTGATGACAGGATATCACGGTCTCATAGCTTCCAGCAACTGGATAACTTGCATTCGGAAACATTCACACAAACGCCTTTGCCTGAGCTCATGTTTGATGAGCTACCATTTTCAAATGGACTTTTTGAAGCCGATCTATCTTGTACTTAGAGGCCCTCCCTTCACAAGGTCTTATTGATTTATGCAACCTTTGAGGGTAAATAAAAGGTTGATTTCTTAGTCAGGGTTTATTTCCATAAATCTTGTATTCGAAAGGCCGTGAACCTAATAATTATTCCCTGGATCTAATTCCACAGAGACTTGCTTGCTTGATGTCTTCTATCTTATCCAAGTCACAATTCTATCGCCGAACCATCACAGAATAACCGTCGCGCACTGACTCACAGCTTTGATACTAAAGCGATCGATCTACCTTGACGAACCCTTGCCGACACCCTATATCATGATGTCTAATTCGACAGGCAACAAGTCCATTACCAAATTGCCGCGACGATTTGATCAGGATAAGTTTAGGATATACTTAGGACTAACATTCTCTAAAATTACCTAACTTACCCTAAGCGCCCATCCAAGATTCGGACTACAGAACCCGCTAATCTGCGCATGCCGTTATCTGAGAAGAGTTCACATAATCAATCTCATAGAACCGCCAAAGAATAAATTCTCATCTCAGATAAGATCAAAATCATGGTATAATTGTTTTGGCTGCTTCCGTCTCAGAGGAACTGTTCGGTGGATAGCTTGCTAGACTACAACATTATTAACTCAGGTGTACCGCCAGATATTCAATTATTGTATTCAAAGGCTTTCTAACCTGGCCGATGACTATCAGAATGCATTTGATATATACGAATCCTGTCATCATGATTAGGATCAACTGATATCTTGGTAGCGACCTATGCTAGAACTTGTTACTATAAATCTCGTTAGCAAGCTATTACACTTTACTGAATATTCCGTGTTTGAGTCTGTGTTAATTGTTCCTACTGGTGCTTTTTTGTTGTGATCTGAGCGTGGTTTGAAAGGTCAGCCACGTTCCGTATATATTGCTACCGGTCTAGAATATCAAACAGTAGGTTGCCGAGCATCCGATTTTTCAAAAGGCGATGGCCCGTTCAACCACGGGATTGTAAGTGACTAGTCAAGAAACATAGGCTCATTAACGAGATCTTGAACCCTCCAATTAAACTCGTGTTTTAAAGTATCGGTCTCGCCCTTATTTCTATTGGTGGAATAGTCAATGTGCCGAGACCCCTGCTAGAGCATTCCCCTCCGGACCAGAAACGGAAAGGTTGGAGGTTTCAAGTCCCCATAACCTCCACTGAAACACACACGATCGGTTATTCTTGCTGGCTAAATGGTACTTTATCCTGCTGAGCAATAGCACCACGAACAGCTCAGCGAGATTGAACATGTTTTGCATGAATTTGTTGCGGGGGCGACTTTAGCCAAAAGACCCCATCTGAATGCCGGATTCGTATCGTAACCCCGAATATTCCTTGGTTGAGAACCAGCGGTGTGGAGTTGCCATTCGTTCGCGTATAGGAACACGGCAGCGGAGGCTACTCGTCCGCTCGATCTTTTGAAGCAAGATCATCCGATACAACCCTTGCCTCCACATGGTTTGAAAGGTATATATCTTGGCTATGCCGTACTATAGATCTGTTTTCCATTCCCCATGCTTCTTGGCACATCATTCTCAAACTTGTTTACACCATGAAGTTGACATCTATCATCAATATTTGGGTGCTGGCCCTCTTCAGCATGGTCATGGGAGCTGAAGTTGTTCCCAGATCTCAGCTGAAGGAGGTTACCAACTATGGCAGCAACCCCACCGGCACTCGCATGTTCCTCTACGTCCCCAAGAACTTGAAGTCCAACCCTGCTATCGTTGTTGGTCTTCACTACTGCACTGGTACTGCCCAGGCATACATGAACAGCAACCGCTGGGCTCAGGATGCTGAGAAGCACGGTTTCATCATGATCTACCCTCAGACTCCTTATACTCCTGGTAACTGCTGGGATGTTTCATCTAAGATGACTTTGACCCACAATGGTGGTGGCTGCAGCAACTCCATTGCCAACATGGTCAAGTTTACTCTTCAGAACTACAACGGTGACTCCAAGCGTGTCTTTGTCACTGGTGACTCTTCCGGTGCTATGATGACCGTAAGTAAACCAAAACTTTCTAGAAGATCAACACTAATATGGTTATAGAGCGTCATGGCTGCTACCTACCCTGATGTCTTCGCTGCTGGAATCGCCTATGCTGGTGTTCCCGCTGGTTGCTTCGCCAGCCCCAACAACCAAGCCGCAGCCTGGAACTCTCAGTGCTCTGGCGGAAACCTCCGACACACTCAGGCTGAGTGGGCCACCATTGTCAAGAACATGTACCCCGGCTACAACGGTCCCCGACCCAAGATGAGAATCCTCCACGGAACTTCCGACCCCACTCTTAACGTCCAGAACTTCTACGAGGAGATCAAGCAGTGGACTGGTGTCTTTGGATACTCTTCCAACCCTACCTCTACTACTCCCAACTTCCCCCGAAGCCCTTACACTCGCCAGGTCTTTGGCGATAAGTTCCAGGCTTTCTTGGGCACCGGCATTGGTCACGGTGTTGACCATTTCCCTGATGAGGATCTTAAGTTCTTCGGCCTTGCTGTAAGTCAAATTCTTAATGAACCCTGCTCGGTCTGCACTTACTGACACTTTTCTGCAGTAAGCCAATTGACACGAATACCATGCTGTATGACTATCCAAGTGCAAACGCATGACGGACTGGAATCTTTAACTGCACTCAGTGCAGAAGAGGAGGGCTCGGACAACTAACATTCTATGAACCATACTTGTTTGCATTGTAAATATGAATTAAACCAGACGTATATATGAAACGTATTTAGTTCCACTCAACTTATCTTCGCCGTGATAAGCCTAGTGCATAGGACGCACCAGGGCGCGATCACTCGAGACTATACTGCGAAAGCCCATTGCCTTAGGACAAAATATGATTCTTTAACTTGGAATGTCCAGAATGACACATGATGTGATGCTGGCATTGAAAATTCCAAACTACATGGCTCGGCTTATTCTTTGGCGCTGGGGCTTTCGGGTACTTTCTCTAGGGTAACTATGCACTATATCGATGGACTTACTGGCGGTCCTTTGACTACGCCACAAGTCACCAGCATTATTATGAAATTGAAGACATTCAAGATCAACGGCATGGACTTTTCGCTAATTATATGGTCCAATAAGGTTCAAAAGAAGGCTTGCCTCAATTTGCTACGGTACCCACCACAGCCGATTAAGCTTTTCGATCCGAATCGTAAATCAACATCCCCACTAAGGAAGTTGCCAAAAGAGCTTAATGAGCATCTGGATAGCGGGATTGTCATGTTGCTAGAAAATATAGGAGATCCACACTTTCCTAAACTCTCGTTCTAACATGACAAGGGGATGGACAATCAGCTTCCCAGTTGAGGCTCTGATGTCTCAGCCAGACCAGTATGTCTTGATATGTGATAATGCCTGAATGACACGATTATTTAGAACCTATTCGTAAGCCCGAAGTGTAACAGGCGTTGTGGAGAACTAGATGGGATGCCACGGTTTGAGATGGGATCCTCTGTGACAAGCTGAAAACAATGATCAGCCACATTGAATCCATATTAACGCCCAACGGTCACTCGCAAATATAATAGGTTATCTAAGCGTTTTCGTGGCGTAGTAATCACTGCAGGTTGATATGTGACGAGAAATTATATCTGTACGTTGTTTTCAAAGCGGCTAGATTATCAGACCTTGTGGAAGACTTGCGGGAATTTTAAGCAGTGGCTTACGCCTCTTTTGTCGGGACGAACGAACTGGAGACGCACAGCTAGCTGATATGTGGTTCAGTGATCGGCGTGGGTTAAACTGTCTCAGCCGTACATATGCATACATGGGACGGATGGGATACGCGGTGAGCAGATGCGAACTAGTGAATGCATTATTGGCAGCACGGCTCGGCCCAGGCGGGTAGACCAGTTGATCTGCTTCATCAAGCATCGGAGAATTGAACAGTCAACTCACGCAAGATGACGCGACAACCTTCGCAACGACTTCCACATCTACCCAAATTCTCCATTATAGTATGAAGCCAAGTGGTTTTTACGCTCGCCCAAATAGTGGCTGGCTGAAGTACCTGAATCAGGAAGGTTCTTCCTTTTATGCAACTGGTTGAGATTCCAGCCCCGCATGCAGCTAAGACAAATGTCCAAAAGTTCTTCTGTCCAACCTGTATGCCTGGGATCTGAATTTAGACCTGAGCTTGGAGCTTCCCGAATAAAAGACTCGAGGACTTAGTCAGGTAATCACTGAATTCTCAGGCAATAATTAGCTGGTACAGGTTATCTGATAGAAATATATACCACAAAAGAATTACACTAAGGTAGTCAAAGTAGGATACAATCCTATTAGGGATAGCCCCACTTCTATTTTGTAACCTTCCTGTACGTCGGTTTACGTGTAGCGAGTGACTCGACGTTGCCTTGTGCCACCAAATGAGATAATTTCAAGACACACATTTCTTGTGGCTGGCTGACGGGACCGAACCTGTGACATCATCTATTGATCGGCAAGGTTGCATATTCGAAAGTTTGGTGGTGGGAAACGAAGCTGGTTTGACGTTGTATCTGTGAGAGATGTCTCACCCTATTGCGTTGTCTGCAGTTGTTGAGCTCAGCGGCGTCTGATTAGTTTCAAATACTCCCCGCTATCACTAACTAGTAGGTGTAGAGTTGCACAATGATTGTGACAGCGTCGAAGTACTGCCGGGCTCTTATGATCTGATCTTGTAGTCACATGTGTCTCAGCCTGTCTCATAACAGAACCTTGAAGCGTTTGCCACCTTACGAGGCCGACGCTGTGCGAGTCTACACGATGAAGACAGTCTATATAAACCGCGATAGGACCCTTCCATCCCGACTCCGATTCACATAATCTCTTCTATCACATCAAACAGCCTCATTTTGAGTAACCCACTACATATATAACCCACATCCAGCATGGCCTCTGTTGCATCAACCCACGGCAGCTTCACTAAGAAGCTCCAATCTCAGACTCTCGGTCTGTGGCTTCCTCGAAACAAGGAGACCATTCTCCAATGGGTTGGCCAGAAGGTTGAGCAAGCTACTGCCCATGAATTGCCCATGAATCCCAATGTCCAAGCATTCTCTGACTTTGTTGGAAAAAGTTCTATCTTGAGCAGCCTTGCCGAGCTGATGTTCACCGAAGTTCCCCCTAATTATCATGATGGCACCGATCCTATTGGGGACCCTCAGATCCGGGATTTTGCTACTTTCATCAAAGTATTGAATCGCATCATCGTCACGGGTCCTGAGTTCTTTGAAGTCGAAGATCCAGATGCAATGGGACTGATCGGATTTCCTATCAACGCAGTGCTGGACTGGCCCATGGGTACCAGGTCAGGGTGGACTTTTTGGTATCTCCCAGAGGTTAATCGGCAATTTCAACCAATTCTTCAAGACTTTGAGAAATTCCTTGCATCGCCCGAGTCCAAGTCGGTTCTCAAAGCACCCAGTGGTTGGGTAGGCCCGAAGGCTCAGGACCTGCTCGCCACGAAGGCCAATCTCGATGGTAAGGCGCGTCGTTTCACCGAGATCTTCGATTGTCCGGACCCAAACGATTCTCTCTATCTTGGTTTTAAGTCTTGGGATGAATTCTTTACGCGAAAGTTCATGCCGAATATCCGATGTGTCGAAGAACCAACGAAGTCCATCATACTTAATAACTCCTGCGAGTCTGCTCCCTTGCAGTACAAGCAGAATGTCCAGGCCAGCGACACCTTCCTGCTCAAGGGCCAGCCGTATTCACTCAAGAATATGCTCAATTTTGATGAACCTCGTGTAAAGCAATTCGCGAACGGATCTGTCTATCAAGCCTTCCTCAGCGCTCTCAGCTACCATCGTTGGAGCTCTCCGGTCAATGGTAAAGTGGTTGATATAGTCAATGTTCCTGGCACGTACTACAGCGAGAGCCCATTCCAAGGGTTCCCAAACCCTGATCCCAATGCTGCGAACAACTCACAGCCGTACATATCCTCTGTGGCTACACGTGGTATCATCTATATCGAAGCTGAAGGTCCTATCGGGCTCATGGCCATTGTGTATATTGGTATGGCTGAAGTTTCTAGCTGCGAGTTCACAGTTAGCAAGGGTCAACGCGTTCAGAAGGGAGACGAGCTCGGTATGTTCCACTTTGGCGGTAGTACTCACTGCATGGTTTTCAGACCTGGCGTCAAGCTGGTATTTAACCAGCCTCCGGGTGCGCCACAGGAGGACGGCACTTGGAATTGGGGTACGAACAAGAATCTTCCGCTTAACGGCGCCTTGGCCTTGGTTACAAATGAATCTTGAAGCTGCCTTGTAAAGCAAGCATTTGAAATTGATATTTATTAAAATCTACATGTCGATGTCTTCAAGGATATCTACCTCACTTCTCTCTTGCAAGAGGGGCGTGCGCAATCACTTTCCGAGAACAGGTTTCATTAAGGAGGTTCAAAACCATCTAAAACTAACGTGGGAGATCCAGAGTATACAGCCACTGGTCAGGCTGTTAAGAGGCTTGCTTGTAGGATAAGCTGCATGACACATTTGTGGCCTCAGAATTTAAGTCCAGACACTCTTCATATTTAATGGACATTTCTCTTAACCTCGCATCTTGAATAATCACTCACTCATGATACTATGCCACTATGTCGGAACCGAGGATTGTTTCTCTCCTGGCAGCACGTCAGCCTTCATGTACCCCCGAACCAGTAACGGACGAAAGTGAGCCAAAGCCTGATATGCTGGAAACAGGAAGGCCAACCCCGCTGAGTATCTCGACAAATAAGCCTCAGACTTGCCATCACGACAGCGCAGCGGAAGAGTACAAAATGTTCATCACCTTGGTGTTTGGAGTGTCCATTTTCGGGGCCTCAACTTTCTCGGTAGCTATAGGCGAGATGACGGACCCAGCCAATATTTGGAAACCCCAAGAACCGCCTTTTCACATGGAAACCGTTCGAACATTTCTTGGGGCCGCCTGGCTATGTTTCATACTGGCCATCGCAGTAGCTGGCTCTAGTTCGAGTCTTTTAACACTCCTCAAGAACCATGACATCAGAGTTGGCACGGATGGCCAGAGAAAATGGAAAGCGATCGCAATTACAACTTCTATCGTTCTGTGGACGTTGCTCGCGCTAGCCTTCCTTTTTTTGTCACTAGCCATGGTTCCATACGCCTATATCCCCGGGTGGATCGCTGTGTCATCTGCGACTCTGTTCAGTATTAGTATGGCATGCTAATTGTTCTATCAGGCCTGGTATGTACTCCTTGAAATCTGCTTTAATATCTATGAATCTCACATAGTCTGAAGGGGACACCTGAATCATCACATATCTTGACTGACACCTCAGCAAAGTGAAGCAGAGAATCTACATAAATCGTTAAACTAGCTCAATCGAACAAGACTTTGTCCCAACAATCTCTTTGCACCGTTGACAAACATCGTTCCGAGGTTTATGGCTCGCTACAGGAATATCCTGAGGTATCCACTCGCTGTATATCCCTATCCTCGTGAACTGTCCCTGCCCGGTTTGTTTAAGTACCAGACCAAGCCGGGTATCAGAACCAGGCCCCATGCTATTCTCTTTGCCGGGCTGGAATAGCAACTCTAGTAGCCAACCTGGCGGTACTGTTGTGGTTTTCGCTTCTTCGTTGTCAAGAAATAACTCTATCGAATGCTGGCCGCCATCGTCATGGAGAATAAGTGCTTGTTTGGATGGGAATGAAAGGGTTGTTTGGACCAGAGGACCATTGATAGTAAGACGACCGCTTGTAACAGCTCCCAATGGCAATAAGGAATTTGAGATCTTGACTTCAGTCCCCAAAATATTTGCGGTTTCATGCCAAGTGTTCTTAGTCCATATTTCAGGACGCCATTCGACTGCCATCAAATGTGAAGCCCATGAGAATGATGGTCCACCTGTCGAATTAGTCCGTGGCTGTTCAGCTTTCACGTTCCAAAGAAGGCCCTGGACGAGGGACGGTTTCCATAGTCCGGCAATGTACTCAGACGAGGTCAAACCAGCTGCTTGAGCAAAATGACTCGCCACAGCTGCAAGCGCATTTAATCTATCGCTCGCAAAGCTCAGCTGTCTCGCTGAGTACTTCTCCACAGTATTTGACCACTCGTTAGATAGGAGCTCATTTGTTGTAGATGGCAGGTTTCCAAAGCGCTGCTTTTTGCCACAACTGTTACAATAAAACAACGCTCTTTGGTTCCCGTAGTCAATAATCCTTTCAGACAGGACCTGTTCCTGGAAGGTCCATGCTCTTGCGTCGATGGGTTCATCTTGTGGAGGTCTCCATCTGACCACTTGGATAATGTCGCAAATATCTCCAGAATGTCTCATCGGTATTCCTATCTCAGGAGGAGGATGAGGCCTGTCATGAAGAAATCCTCCGTGACAGGTCTTCGCACAAGATGCTGATAGGGTTACCAGAGCTCCTTGGTATATCTCAGGCATTTTATTGATCTCCCTAGCTTTGTCGTTATCATCATCCTGGATAATACACATAGAGTCTATCCAGAGATACTGGAGGTCTAGCTCGTTGCACGTGCGAATGGCGTGGCGGAGTGTCAAGGGCATCTGTCTCATATCAATAGCTTTATAGCGGTCATTGACGTTCTGGCTTATTGTTTGTGCGTGTTGGGGCCCGCCCCAACAGTAGGACAGAGCTGCCCATGTTGGATTGGCTATAGACGCAGAATCAAGTAACCGAGGGTTTTGAACGTCGATTAGTCGAGATGGCAGCGGTAAAATACTTCGCGTACACTCAGTATGATTGCTCAAGCACTCGTTCAATAAACCTTTCATCTTCGAGAATGAGGCTGGGGAGTTGACAACGGGCTGAACCAGATGAGAAGTGAATCTCTCCGAAGCAGGGGCATCTGTTTGCACAATCAGAAGAATTCTAGGTATTAAGGCTGTCCAACTTGCCTTTCCGAGGCCATAGATGAAATCTGGTGACGCCTTCTGTAAGCCAGGCCATTCTTTCATTTCGCCTCCAAGCCCCTTCAAGGGTCATCCTATGAGTACCCTCTACCCTCTTGAGATACCAGAGGGTAACCTGAACATTGAACTCATTGACGACCTCCACAGTGATCACGTTAATCTTCACTCTATGATTTAGATCGCTTTTAAGAGTGGCAATAAAAGCTTGGAAAATCCCGCACCCATCTGTTGCTGCCGTGAGAGCTTGGTCTCCGGGAATACGAAAAACTCCCAAATTTGTTTCGCGATTGGTAGAGGTAGTAACCTTGTTCGTGTCTATGACAAATATCTCGCAGTGTTGGCACGTATGAAGCTGGTAGTCTCTGGCCTGCTGGCGAAACGTGTCCATTTTTGCAAGTTTTGTTTCACTTTTGGGTAATATTAAAAGTAGAATGCAGAGAATTGGTGGCATAAGATGAGGCAATAGGATCCATAGGATCAATGACGGGCCGGTTGTCCAATGAAAGAATTACGGCGCCAAGAAGGAGGCAGCTGAACTGCTTCGTCTCGCACATTGGCCTACAGACTTAGGGTATAGACCGATATCGGAGTGCTATTCAGGCCTGGAATTGACGGATATATGTTACCAACGTTATCTGCAAATTGATAAGTACCTTCCTTTTAAGCTATCCCATGAAATTCCAACTCCATATCCAGCACTGGTTCTGTTCTAAGAATGGATTGTCGAGTACAGAATCAACTGGATCATATATAATTTCTCCAGAAAATAGAAGACTCGCTGCTATCTCCAAGTTAGTGCATATGCGATAATATGATTGTCTCCAGCAAGTCAATTCTACTTACCTTGTTCATACTCCGAAAGTGTATCGTTTAGGGATCCGTTGGCACAGACGGCGAGGTCACCATCCCCAGGGCTCGAACCTGTTGTATCTATGGCCCTACCATTGTTTATGGATGGTGTTGTATCCAGATTGAGAGCTATTCGTCTATCTTCTTGAAGCGGTATTGAATTTTGTCTGGAGCTCTCTCCAGTATATGTCTCACCGTCCAGGTCGCCAGCACCTCCATTCTTCGATACAAGCGACATAAGTCTTCTAGTGATGTCTAGACTTTGTTCAGCGACAATAGACTTATCCTTGAGGATACCTTGGACTTCCATTAATCGTCGCACTCCGATCCTACCATTGGCCGATTTGGCGGACAAAGGATCAAGGCTAATGGAGATGCAGAGAGTGACCCCCGCTGTGAGGAGATGGAGGGACACAACAGCTATGGCGTAGGTCTCAGATGCTTCCAGCAGATATGGAGTCGAAGCAGCCTCTGAAATTTGTAGTGCAGCGTCTCGACACTCTTTCATGGCCAGTCGAAAAGGACCCGTCTTGCTGTTCGTTGCTTCTGAAAAGCCTAGGCTTGCCCTATTGAACGACACAAGAGGTCTGTGTATCAGTATTCTCGCATTCTCATATGCAAGCTTAAGAGATAGTGCTTGTAGGCGGAATAAATAGCTCTCGAATTCGTGTCTCGTTGTTTCTGGAGTGCTTGGAACTTTGCCGCTCAAAGCTGAGCCGTCAGGGTCATGAGTCTTGCCAAGCCTTAGCTTCGCATCTAGACTTCGATACCACTTCTTAAGCCGACCATCTAAAACCATAATCTTATCGAGGAGACTCTTGAACCGGCTTTTTTCATGGTGAACACGACCACTTTGAGTTCCGTAAAGGTCAACCAAAGCTGATTTAATGATAGCTGACAAGCTTGACATAGCACACTTGTAGAACAACAATGATGGTTGCCGCGTGTCACGTAAGTCAGATACTGATCCAGAGTATTCATCGTACGGGTCCAGAGGTTCCACATTGCAGTCTCTGTCAGTAAATCCAAGCGGAAACCCGTAAAGCATGGAACAGAAGACTTCCATCTCGTAGACCGCCCACCAAGCCCGTTTCTTGTCTTGTATCAACTGGTTGAGAGCTCTATCACTGGGGTCTCCAGTCGGCATTTTCCGATGAAGATTGAGCGCCTGAGCGATTCGCAGCCCCGAGCCACATAGAGGCCAGGCCATCTCGGGTTCTCCATGGTAGAGGTAGTAACTACCCATCAAGACACAGAACTGGACTGCGTGAAGGGAACCTCGGGATACTATATCCAAGAATTTTAGCTTGAGCGTAGATAAAATCTTGTCTTTGAGTGCTGTCGAGTCAACATTGTACGATTGTAACTTGTTCTCCTGTGCGCTGCTGATATGATGCAAGCTAGTCGCCATGACAGCCAAAACAACAGCAAAAAGTCCAATGCCTCCGCTTTTCTCCGTATTTGGACCATATAAGTTGTTAAACTTCTTTCGGAAGTCATCCTGGTGGAATAGTAACATAAACCAATGAATACGATCAAAGTAGTTATCGACTAACACAGTTGCGGGCTGTAGTTCTGGCAACAAATCCAAGAGCTCCACTTCGGCAGCGGATGGTTGACGACTGGATCGGCTCTGAGGTTGGTGTCCTTTGTATGCATTATTCGCTGGAAGACAGTAGGAACTGCCGAAGTTCGATTGCGTCCATGTATCGGAAGATAGAGCAGATATCTTTGCGTCTTTTAACGAGGCACTGTCGTGATGTTGAAATGCTTCTTCAACCAGTTTTGCTGTAGAGCTGGAACTCCAAGATGATTCCGCGCCTGACTCGACGGTAACTCCCGGCTCATTTCCGGGGCGATTGCCAGTTGACAAAACGCTCTTTGACGCACCCTGATAAGGCCTCCATCTTGAGCTTTCTGACGCAACGCATTCAACATTCGCCCGTGAACATAAAGTACATGGACGCTCAACATCACACTAACAAGTTCCGTCAGTAAACATCTCTGTTGTGAAAAGAAACATACCTTTAACTTTTGTCGCCGACACCTCTCGCAGGCGATAGAGACTTTGCGGCGGTTACTTTTCATCATACAGGATCGATTAGGCAATGATGGATGGAGATTTGCTGTAACAGGTGGTTGGCTGCTGATATTCTAATCCGGAATCATTGTTTTTCCTGCGCCTACCCATTTACGGCAACTCCGGATACCTGGAACGTTGAGTTCGTATTCTCATCAAGTTTGTCAAGATACTGAGGTCTTGGAAGTGACTTTTAAATATTCCCTTATCTAATCTAGGTACATGCAGCCATGTCAATCCATGAGAATCAATATCCTCCGGCAGCCTCAGCGCCCATAGGCTTGAACTCCACCGTAGTAGGCTGTTCCGTGATTCCTCTTTTGACTGCTTCCTCCATGATTGCAACAGTAGCTGTAGCGCCAATTCGAGTGACGCCCAGTGACATGACATGCAACAAATCATCCAAAGAACGAACCCCTCCCGCAGCCTTTATCTGAACATCTTTTCCAGATTCCGCTCGCATAATCTTAAGATGTGGCACGGTAGCTCCCTTGTATGTGTACAGTCCATTGGCTTGCTTGACGAATCCATAGCCAGTTGAAGTTTTCACAAACGCGACGCCGATATCCGAGCAAATCTTGCAAAGTCGCGCTATATGCTCCTCTTGAAGGTAGTCATTCTCGAAGATGACTTTCAGAATAGCCCCATGCTTAACAACCGCCTCGTTGACTTGACGAATCTCACCAGTAACGTAGTCCCAGTCGCCGCTAAGTGCTTTGCCGATATTGATCACCATATCGATCTCGTTGCCTCCAGCCGCAGCTGCAGCATTAGCTTCGAAGACTTTGACAGCAGTAGTACTGTTTCCATGAGGAAAGCCAATGACAGGGCAAATCAAGACATCAGTGCCTTGAAGCTCTTTCTTGGCCATTGGAATTGCATAAGGCTTGACACAAGCTGTAGCGACGCCGTATTGCTTGGCAATTTTGAGGCCTTGGAGGATCTCTTCATCTGTCATGGTGGGATGGAGAAGAGAATGGTCGATCATCTTGGCGATTTGTCGCAAAGTGACGGTGATTTGGTTGGTGTTGGAAGTCATGATGCCTTTAGTATTTGTAAATTGTTGCGAAAACAGGGGATTATCCAAAGGGTTCAGGACTTAAGAAGTGTATTGGTATGTCTCTGGTGTATAGTATCTCTTCGGGGTTCTCCAAGCTTTATATATAGATGTTCTCCAAATATCATGCACGGCAGCATTATTGGCAGTCATGACAGAGAGCCTAATTTGGCAATTCGTTCCACCGGAAGACGAGTGGGTTTTCTTGTTTCCGATTGGTTCAATCCTTTTTACCGGCGGAACCTTATTGAGAACGAGAAGCTATGCCAAATCAGGTACTTCCGTCCAGCGGGCTTGATCAACTTATCGTGAATCACCGTGTTAATTACGTGACATTATGATACAGATTGGGACGTATCGACATCTTGTGTTAGTAGATATATATGATACAATTCTATGGATTCAAACCCCACATTGATTCGTCTGTTAAGCTATTAGCCGACAGGCCTGATTTCAATCTGACATAATCAATCCTTCGCTTATCATGTACAATGCGCATTTCAAATCCTTCGAAAATGAGGGGATATATGATCCAGTCTTGCACCTTTCATAGTCCAAGGAGTCTAATGTAAACCATTTACTGTTCTCACAATGAGTACTCCCAAGCCAGCGATCATCATCGTTCCAGGTGCATTCGTCGGCATCCGGCCATACAGCGACTTTGCAGGATCACTCCGCGCAAAAGATTACGTCGTCGATGTAGTCAGCTTACCAAGCGCCGCAGATTTGACCTCGGACACCGTCTCCTCGCCTGCTTGGAAGAGCCTGGCAAGCAAGACGGTTCAGGATGATGTTCGGCCCATTCGCACTACCCTAGACCTCCATTTCCAACATGGCCGGGATGTCGTAATCATTGGGCATAGCTATGGCAGCATTCCAGCTATGTTAAGTATTGAGGGTTATACAGTCGAGGAGCGGAAGATGAAGAATCTCAAGAACGGTGTTGTTGGCTTCATCAACATTGCAGGCTTCGCTTTTGCTGCTCGGGGTAAGAATGCCATGGGTACTGACGAAGACCCTCCCCCCTGGCCATATCACAAATTCGAGGTATTTCTCCCACTTCACCTAGCTAGAGAAAACATTAACCTCTTATAGGATGGAATTGTTACGTTACAAGAGTCTGCCAAGCCCCTTTTCTTTAGTGACCTCTCTCCTGAAAGACAAGATGAGATATGGCAGACTTTTCCCAAACAACAAAGCTGGAAATGTTTCCTTTGTCGACCCAATTTTATCGACGCCGATGTTAAAGTTCCTAAAGTCTACGTTAAGACTGAATTGGACCAATTGGTTTTCCCTGCCTGGCAAGATGGATTCGTCATGGTTGGACAGTATGAGCAGACAGTTTCGATTGCAACGGGTCATTGTCCCATGGTTAGTGCGCCAGAGGAATTGGCCCGAGCAGTTGATAAATTCGCGAGCGAGAATTGCGAGAACATTGATTAAGTCAATATCTAGTCAAGCATCCCTCTTTGACACCCTCCACGCTGTGTCCAGCAAATAAAATACATCTCTATGATTTATCGCGCGATCCGAATAAACTCCCTATTAAAGTTGTTACCCAAGCATTCTTCTCCGTTGTTGGGGCAAAGATAAGCCTAGATTTTGAAAGCAGACTTGCTTCTTTTGTTCCTTTCCGGGAGGATATTAAGCAAATTCGGTGTTTTGTCCTCGCGATCAATGGTGGGAAGGGATACGCTGATTTCAACGCATCACAAGTTTAATCTTGCGGCTTGGGCTGCTGACTCTGAGCCTCTCCTCTACCCGAATCATGATCACTACTCAATGGGACATAAATGCGAGTGGGTGGAGGAAAATCCATATTCCATCATATACAAGAATAGTGTGGCGTTCTGAAAAAGCTCTAGGGTAGCCGACTTAAGTACTAATCTATAAATAGATTGAAGCACTATAGCGTGGCTTGGGAATAGCAGGCAAATGCAAAGTGAAGATCAGGCAGACTCTGTAAAATGGTCGATGGCCAATAGAAGTGTTTAGATACTGTGCCCCATGAGCTTGGTCACCCATTGTTGACCGAATGAGGAAAAGTCACCGATGCATAAAACCGTTGTGCATTGTAGTGCTTACGCTGCTGCGTCGAAGGATTTTAACTGGTGACAAAATCATTCCCTAGAGATGCCGATCCCTCCATATCTTTTCTGGTTTGAGAATACCAAGAGGACGTTGAAAGACGGCACGCATAACACTGCCACTATACTTCCATGATGATACATATCCTCCAGGAAGTGCATTTCAACGTATTCAGGAAATAAGTATTTAATTCTCCCCCAGAACGCTTATGTTCCAACTCAAAATAACACATGACAATTACACCACCACGCATATCAATACAGCACAATGACAGCCATCAACTCCGCAGCAGTCTTCCATCCCACTAGGAATTTCCTGCTTTTCTCAGCATCAGTCGGGATCCCCCTCAACTTCGTACGCTTCTGCATCATGGTCCGACCCGTTGCCTTCTTCACATTTCTCCTCCTCATCTTCTCCGCTATCTTCAGCTTTACCATGAAACGCCTCCACCGCCAGGGCGCGCACCTCAAAGCAACGTTTGCCACGCCCATTACGGACCCATTGTTCTGTCTCGCTGTCGATATATTGATGGGTATCCTGTCGCTCTTGACGCTTTGCTTCACGTGGCCGCATAACTGGCGGCAAAGAATCGACGAGACCTTTCTAATAGCTTACTCTTCGACGCCATTAATGTTTAACATGTTTCTTCATTTTTACCTGGTGCTGCTTGTCCTGTTCAGGACAAACAAGATGAAGGAAATTGTAAGGGAACTTGTGGGAGATTCTGTGGCTAGTAGCCCTCAGTCCTGCCCGCATTGTCATGGTCGACCCGAGTTTCACGATGATCATGATGAGGAGCAGCCGTTGATGACGCCCCCAGCTGGAGATGATGGGAATGCGAATGAGGGCGGGGCTGGTCCTTCGACAGTCTGGAGCCGATAAAGATCCATTCGATTACAAGGACAAATTGATTTCCAAGATTACTGCCTACTTTATCAATAGTTGGTACGCTACATGAGGAATCTCTTACTCTTCATCACTGGCCCGATGATCTGGAAGTTGGAAGTATGGTATCATGATTTCTATATAGCCTTACCGATAGATGTCAAGACCTAGTAGTCTATCCGAATTTCCTCCTTCTCACTCGTAAATAGAACCTAAGATGTTGGCCAACTATTCTATTCCTACTGATTGACTAATTCGTAGGAAGTTGCCCAGCTGTTGTCACCCATCCATAAATCGACCAATTCTTCTCCTCATTCCTCCATTCTTTAACCCATGTATACCCAGCCTTCTCCAAGACCCGTTGACTACCCAAATTCTCTTTAATTGTCTCCGCAGCACATCGTTCCGTGATAGTACCATTCGCAGCAGCCACTATCTCCTCCTCACTTAGTGTAGCACGATCCACAGAGATAGAACACTCAACCCGCGGCAGCGACCACCAAATCTGCATAAAAGCTTCCACAAACTCAGTGGCGTATCCCTTCCCCCAAGCCTCTTTTCGGAATGCGTATCCAACTGCCGGCCATCCTAGCTCACACTCTCGTCTGTATATGCCACCAGCTCCGATGACTTGGCCGGTTTCAATGAGACTGATGACATAATAGAGGTTGGTTTCATCGTGCAGCGGCAGTCTTTGCGCAGCCCATTTCCGGGTTTCCTCAAAGTCCTTGTCTGGTGCGCCTTGTGCCGTCCACATCATGACCTCTTGCTGGGCGCGCATGGGGGAGAGATCTTTTGCAGCATCTTCATAGAATGGTCTGAGGATCAGACGCTTTGTTCGTACAGTCGGGCGTTCCTTCAATTGTGGGTAAGGTAATTTTGTAAGAGTTGTTTTGATCTTAATAAATCCTGGTCTTGTCGAATGGTTTACTGTCATGTTGACAAGATTTCGCAGATGGAATACACCACGCAACGTTGAGAGCTCAAACAACGAGGTCGAGTTGAAGCAAGACTAAAAATAATTAGAAAGCAAGAGCTCTAGGCTCTAGGGAGACGTGGTACCTTATATGCCTTCACGCTTAAGAAAGGCTGAAATTCGTAGCTCAAGTAACTGCAGGTTTTATTGGCTGTTTTCTTTATTGAACTTGACTCATCACCAATATAGCGCAAGAAGACTCACAACATTTAAGTTAGCCGACATCGGCGCATTCGGCTCAGCGGTTAAGGGTCTAGCTAGACCAAAGGTAGCAGGTTTGAAAGCTACTAGCGCTTCGTGATCCACTTCAAAATGACATGAAAATATATATTCGCGCGACAGCTGACTATATAAAAAATGAGCTGGAGGACAGACCTGGTGCTAGTTGGAAAGAGGTTCAACAAACTGGTAATCGCCTTTCCGGGTTTTAGTCCTCTGCAGACAAGAGAGTGAACCAGGTGTTGTTGACGCTGCTGCTTTTAGTAACTCTATAATTAAGATGCTAGCTATTTTTTATCTTGATCTATACTAAAAATATAAATCGATTGAGTGTCATTGCCTCTGGTCTATACATATAAGAGGGCGGTATAGGGTGAAGAGTTCTTGATTGAAGTTGTGTACAGACTGGACTACCAACCAGAGGCCAATCCTAGCAGTCATCTCGGTTGATGCCGTCCGCAGTCCCACCGAGTCATAATCGAGGGCCTGGATTGGCTCATAGCGAACTTCGATTGACTTTGACACTCTAGATCATCAAGGTTAGCACAGATGTTGAAGCGGGGTACTGACCTCACAGTACAGCAGAAATCAATAGCGTCAACGCCATTGCTGACAAGCTAAGACAGAAACTTGCCGTGCAGTCAATTGATATCGGAATTGAGTTTTATCTCTCGTAAACCATCGCCCAACAAGTGGTTTCCCTGCCAGCGTGATTTTGTTGAGATGTTACTGTCTTTCTTGGATAGGCCTGATGGAGTTAATTAATTTTGAAAGAGCTTGCGATCGGTGGTGATATGACAGCTGAATCCGAGACATACATCAGCTAGTTCGTATAGTCGCAACTCTCCTCTTGATCTGATAATTCAAGTGGAAGTAATGGTCGATTTCAACAAAAGAGGCTTAGTTAGTTATCTTAGCTGCAGAGTCATCATCTTCACATACGTCAACGAAAGACGGGGCAGAGACACAATTTGCCTATAAATTCGCACTCCTGGGCCCTCATTCTTGAATCCACTTTCCACTGCTCAACATCATCCATTCCTACTTTCAAGACCTTCATTGTACAGCATCATAATTTATATCACAATGGCCGACCAAATGCGCATCCAAGACAGCAAGGGCAAGCTCCAGACGGCGTACAACAACGCCGTCAGCGCCAAACAAAGTGCTGAGTCCGATTTCAAGCAAGAGCAAGATGCTGGTATGGTTGACGGTCAGAACTTCAAGCAGTGGTCTGTTCAAAATGTAAGCATCCACAAGCCTATTCGAAAGGGACAGGTTTCTGACCAGAAAACAGGCGCCTGCCTACTGCGCAGGCCTGCAACAGTACCAAGGCGCAAAAGCTGCATACGACATGGCACTCAGACAGGGAGACAACAAAGCTTTTCAAGAGTGGGATAAGAAGTTTAGAGACGTAGTTATGGCCAACCCTGGGAACCCCGATTACGACGCTCTTGTCGAGCCTTGATTCACAAGATAGATATATCAATATCATGGTGCTACTCCTGGTAGAAAATACCAGACTTATCTTGCAAATAGTGGCCTAGATCTTCCTGAAGAGGAATCCTTCGTCAATTGATTAAAGCAAGCTATTAAAGACGGTGCATCTAGTAAAATCTAACTCGCATCCCAAGAACACAAAAATAACAATTGTAGAATGAAAAAGGGGATCAAGAATCCATCGATATAGATTGGCAGTTCTTATGTTCAAAGGCACTTAGTGACTCCAGGTGAGATGATCTCCAGTTTCGCTACCAACTCCTTGAATAAAGCATCCTGTATCTTGACACCAGTCTTGTTGGTGACATGGCATGCTGGTCTAAAAAGTAGTCAGTATGGACATAATAAACTCTAAAGGGAATTATCTTACGCGTGGACCTGACAATTATTCATGTACTGTCCCTGACTCTCCAGCCCAGCCAGAACTCCAGCAACAAGCGTTCGACCTCCATTCTCTGTCGAACGGGCGAAGAAATCTGGAGGAGCATAGTCCTGCTTCTCGCGAAGGAGGCCTGACTTGCAGTAGCTCGGGTTTGGCGCGTTGATGATAACGTTCGACTTCTCCGAACTATCAAGTCGTGCTGCGATCTCCCGTGTAATGTACAGAACCACGAGCTTGCTGACATAGTATCGATTTACCATGTCTGAAGCCTCGGGGTTGTTGAGACGAGAAAAGATAGGGCCGGCTTTCTCGTTGGGGATAAGCTCTTTGATAGGGGCCCAGTAGTGGGTTGCTGAGTTGGGAATGACGAACTTGCCAGGAAAGATTGACTTGCGCAGCTTGGGGAGGAGGAGGAAGAATAGAAGATATGTTGAGATGACATTGACGGTGATAGTCCTCTCGTTATCCTCTTCCATGGAGAACTCATCTGATGTTGCAAGGCCAGCGTTGGCGAGGACAACATCAATAGTAGGTAGCTCAGCGATAGCGCGAGCAGAGAATGATTTGACGGATTCATAGCTCGCCATATCGAGATGCCAAACTTCAATAGACTCAGGGTCTCTTTTAGTTAGCTTCAAGAGCTCCTCACGTGCTTTTTTGCCCTTGTCAAGACTGCGGACAGCCATGATAAGTTTACCAACTCCAAGACGAAGAAGGTGCTGGCTAGCTTCAAAACCAAGACCAGTGTTTGAACCAGAAACAATCATGACCTTATCAGATAGATCTTGTTTTGTTTCCGGGTACGGAAGGGTGACTAGGAGGTTGGAGTAGAGGACGGTGGCAACGCCGTAGATGTGGGACGTGACTGACATAGTGGCTGTGAATTGGTATAAAAAAAAGGTAGTAATGGGAGATAAACAGGATTATAATGCGATACAGTGATTGATTGATGTGTTGAGCATATAGTGTGATACTTGGGATTGTCCTTTATATACACATATCGTATAATAGCCCCGTTTATACAGACTCCATTCTTGTCATGGGGTTAATAACTCCGTTGTCACCAACGTCCAATCACATCGGGCGCGGGGTTATTAACCCCGCCCCGTCTCCGAGGTCCGTCAGCACAACTTATCTCCCTTCGAAATACAATTCAACCCACAAACAACTCATCTATAATACGAGAAAACATGATTGGAATAGGTAATCACCTGCCCCAGACCCGATCTTTCAGAAATTGACACCTTGAAGCCAAAGTTGAGAAGCGGAACCGACCGCCCAAGTCCTGCGAACCTTGTCGAACACGGAAGTACGTATGAATCATCATACCGAGTGTTGTGCTGACATGACTAGATTGAAATGCAACAGAAGTCTTCCTTGCGACTCATGTGTCAAAAAGAACAAACAATCTGTTTGTTACTATGCTTCTAATGCCGATAGACAAGATAAGCGCGTTCATAAGACCGAATCCGTCGCTGATCGACTCAAGAATTTGGAGAGTTTAATCACTTCCATGGCTCAGAACAGCCCTCCAAGCCAAGAAATATCCTCTCTGAGATTGAATGAGAATAGTGCTACGGAGTATGCATCGCCACCTTTGCGTGGAAATGTCCAGAGTACTTCCCCAGAGGGTATCATGCGTCACGTCGATTCAAACCACTGGTGCTCTATTCTGGAGAATATTAGGGCTTTACGAGATGAATTACCTGCCGCTAGCCCTCAGACATCGATGATGAGCTCGGTCGCTGTAGATAGTGACCTTGGCGAAAACGTGGATTTTGATTTGAGTCCCTGTGAGGGATTGAACATTCAACAAATCACATCATCGTTACCGACGAGAGAGGTTTGTGATATGTTGGTATCTGTCATCTTTCGATCTCACTACTCCATCCTGCGTAAGCCGCTCTTTTCCCCCAGTAACCCCAACATAACTAACCTAATATTGTAGCCATCCTACATCCTGTCAAGTTTCAACAAGAGGTGAATTGAGCCGAGAAACATTGAACGAAAATAAGGTTAACAAGCATTCGTAGTACGACTCATTCTGGACCTCACCGTCAGAAACCTCCACGACATGGATCGCCATGCTCCTCGCTCTTCTAAGTCTAACAGCTAGCGTATACGAAGTATCCGGCCAAGCACGAACATCCCAACTCCCAATCCCCTCAAGCAAATCTCTATCCAAGAAAGCCGAGCAATGTCTCCTTCTTGGTAACTACACCTCATCCAACGAACACGCCGTTGAGGGCTTACTCCTCCTCCTAGTGGGGTCCTGGCATCGAACTAAGATCTCGGATAGCAAACTTTGGTTCCTCTTGGGCAAGGTTGTACAACTTGCAATCTTCAAGGGTTATCATCGAGACACAACAAAAACTCCGGGACCAAAGATCTCGCCGTTTGATGGAGAGATGAGGAGGAGAGTTTGGGTCTGTTTATATCAACTTGATTCCCTTATCTCTTTCCAAATGGGACTTCCCAGTATGATTCCATCGGACTGTTGTGATGCAGAGCCACCCAGGAACCTGAAAGAATCGGACTTCTCTCCCGGCATTTCAGAGCTTCCACCATCTCGGCATGTGTCTGAGAACACCAACATCCTGTATTCTATCGTCAAATCATCTGTGATGGCCATGTTCAAGAAGGTGGTCAAACATACACGGTCGCTAGTCTCGCCTCCGTACGATGACACAATTTCACTGGACACGGAAGTTCGACAGGCCTATGAAAATATCCCCGAACACTTCAAGCACAAACCTCTCACGGGCTTCATCGTCGATAGCGTTAGTGTCATCACCAGCAGGATCACCATCAATCTACTCTATCTCAAGACTATCATCGTCCTTCACCGCCAGCACTTGACACATCCACAGGATAGCCGATCTTCATTCTCAAGAAACGCTTGTCTCGAAGCAGCTGAAACAGTACTGGACAGGCAGGTTGAAATGTATCGGGTTACTCAGCCTGGGGGCTTGCTGCATGATATGAAGTGGATGATAACATCATTGACGCTGAGTGACTTCATCTTAGCGGCTATGGTTATATGCTTGGACTTTACATGCAGACTGCGACAAGGTGACCTTGGTGAGGAAGAACACGTGCAGAGACGTTTGACAGCTATTCAGAAAGCTCATGAAATATGGGCAAGTTCCTCAGAGACGTGTGAGAATCGAACGGCTGCACATGCCCTTGAGTCAACAATTCAGCGCGTAAATGAGTTCTTGAACACAAGGTCACTATCATTAACGTCGTTGTGTCAGCAGTCAACCGATACCAAGACTGCAAGCTACCCAAGCCATGATTCTTTGGATGATATGGCTGATTGGGACATGATGGATTGTATTGACTGGGTATGCTTGGCCCCAAACCTCATGGTCGAACCAATACTGACATCTACTTCAGAGCCTTCTCGACAACCAGATCCAAGATCCTAGTATTCAAGACTTGGATCTTGATCTTTGGCTGATGGACACCGCTGGGCCTTTATGTCCCATTGATCCGCAAATAGCTGGTTAGAAAACAAGACATCTGGTTCTGTTTTGTCTAAAAGTTCCTTCGATTCGGTAGCCAATCTCGAGCAAAGTTGATCGCAACAGGAATAACTAAAAGTGCTTGGATGAATCCCGTGACCAGAATGCCTGTAGACGAAGTTCTTAAATTTCCCCAGCCTTCCCAATCATAAAGAATAATGGCCATGTTCCCCATCGTTAAAACATGCCAGATAACGATTACTCTGAATTGTATTCGATCGAATCTCGTGATTGATGTCGTGGTTTCTTCGGGGGCTACATTGTTCAGCGGCGGCCAATTTATTCAGGTATGAGAATGGCATAGCCGGGCTAGAAATCCTACCGGGTTCCAGGTGTTTCTCGTTCCCGCCGGACGTCGTGTACTTGTCTTTTGTATGCTGGAAGAATTCAAGTTGTGTGAAGAATGAGAGGCGGATGACCGCAGTTAAGTAGGATGATGTGAATGGGCCCGAGCTCAAGCCTGCCTCGGTGTTGGTTGTTGGTTGCCCTCATATTACATTGCCGTGCACAGCCTCATTGCATCAAACCTGGGTCTGCCATCCTTCCTCATCACTAGATCACACTTATGTTCAGAGCCTTGCTGTCTTATTTCTAAACGACAGGTCAGTTATTAGAAAAACTGGAAGTTAAGTTATTTTACATAGCGCAAGTTGCCCAGTCGCTTCATCCCAAAACAACCATTTAATAAGGAAGACACTGGTGAATAAATATACTAGATTAAAGGAATTGTATTTCCATCTATTTATATGCTATTGAAGTAGTCTATTACACAATATTTACTAAGATTCTAGTATTACAGTATATCGCAGTGCAGTGCCAGTGCCAGTTGATTTATAGATTGAGGTAATGATTCAGAGCCTCCACCTTGACGATGAGCAGCAGTTTACGGTCCTGAATGAAATGAAAAACCTTTTCTCTTATTCTTTCAATTCCTTTCTCCCTCAAGCATCTTTCACCGCGAGTATTCCTCTCGTACTCTCACAGCTGCTCGACTTTCTCAAGACCGCTGAACCATCACCAACCTCTCTACGATGACCTCCCTCAATTAGATCGCCGACGCCCTCGCTGGATACGACTATGTCGAAAACAATGGTTTCAAGGGTGTCAAAGGCGTTCCATGCTTCGCTTGCATCGCGGCTGTTTCCACCGACGTCTCCTGCATTTGTGTTCAAGGCGCACAGGCTACTACTTGTGTTTACTGCGAGCATGGTCGCAAAAAATGCGTTCCTGTAGGTATTTCACCGGTAACTCTGCTACATCTTACTAATCTGGGTTAGATTCCTCACGCACTTCTCGGTGCTGCCCAGTGGTACTGGAACACCATCGCTGATCTCGCAATTCGCGATCCCACTGCCGTGTCCGCCGCCGAACCTGTGCTCACCCGCATCCAGCTTGGACGTATCAACCTTGCTCTCGCCGCTTGTGGCACTGCTTGGCGTGCCCTTGATCGCCATCTGAAGAACCCGTTCGACTCTGTGCAGTCACAGCTTGTAGTCATCCAAACCCAAGAAATGGCTGCTTGTCGTGAGCTCCTTGCGGAAATATATCGGGCCCTTGCTGTACGTACATTCCTCGCTGAGCCTTCGGTGATGTCTCCCCCTCCCGCTTTTGTCTAATGCATCACTAGACCGAAGTCATCGACGCCCCCGACGAGGTTCGCCAGCGCATCTACAACGCCACGCCTGCCTATGCCCGCGATGACTCTCTTGTAGTTGCTCTTCGAGACTCTTTTCGTCGTCTGGATGGTGCGGAGAACAAGCATGTCCCTGAAGCGACCAAGAAACGTTCTTTGCCTTACGCCTTCACCGAGGATCTCACTGAGAAAATGGCCGCTGCCGAGGGTCGCCCAGCTCCTGGTTACTCTGATGTTGGTGCTGGTGCTCAATCTGGTGTCGGGCCTGGATCTAGATCTGATGGTGACTCTACAGCTCCTTCTACCTCCAAGACAAAGGGGCCCGATGATCACGATGCCTCCTCGAACAAGCGCAAGCGAGCTCTGAAGGAAGAGGAGTTCTAAGTTTTACGGGCAATACTGACTACTTGATCAAGACATTTGTCGGCTTTGAGATACATGGGTAGTGAAACGGGGGCTCTCGGTCTTATACTAGCTATGAGAAATGAATAAAAGGTCACTGTTGACACAATTATGTCCTATATCATGGTGGTATGAAATCTGTTTTATCTATTGGTTTTGGCCACACTTTCCTGTAATTCTCATTAGTCGCACGCACAGTCGCTGTAAGTCTTCCACTATCGCTTCCATCCAGTAGTGATGTCCATTAGTGCTGAGTGAATGTTTGTTGGGTTAATTAATGGAAGAGCTGGCAGCCAGCTCATCCTTAGCGGCTTAAATTGACCCAGTCACTTTCTGTCGACACAAACAATTGGGGAAGAAACCGCCTGTAAATGAGGTCCAAAAATAAATAAATGATACACTTGGCTGGTAAATCACTATTTAGTTGGTTATAACTCATGAGTTACTGGACTTCTGGTGGTACGCTGCAGTGCCAGTGCCAGCCTTTTTTTGTCTGAGGCAATCATTCACCCTGCACTCAGCAGTTTTATCATCAGACCTTATTGGCTTGTTGCTTAAGGAATCCATGTCACCATATGTCGTCAACAGAATATATTTTGTAGATCATTCTGTCGTACGCAGCAGTTGGAATCACCGGGATATCTTCTTTCAAAATTGTTCGTACAGTTTAATTAGGGCGGAGATGGTGCCTGATGCATGGGATGGCTATTTCAGCCACCTCGGCCGACCTGACATAATCCGTCACCAATATGGTTTCACCATTCGCTCAGATAAGACCATAATCTTGCTTCCGGGTCCTGTATTGAATAGGCTACTAGGCCGTAGCTACCGACTTTCCAAGTAGAATGAGTTCCCTAACGCTCTCCGCCGCATATAATTCCGATTTCTTTTCAGAGACTGCTTCTCCGCCTAATTGCCACTCTGGCCTAAAGCTCATAACAAATAAACAACTCAATATAGCAATCGAAACTATCGGGGGAAGTAGAGCAAAGAGAATATAAGAATTGCCGCCCAGCCGGTTAATCTCGATAATGGCCGTAGCTTTTCCTTCTTCGCCGATAGCATCTGCTATCACTGGGTCATTCAGGTCCATATTGGCAACACCAAGAGAAGCAATAACACCAAGCGTATCCTCCAATGCATTGCGACTGTTTTTGAATGCATATGGAGGCTTGCGATCTTCTCCGGCAACTCGGTGAACAGTAGAGAAATAGAAGTCTATGCCAGCATTTTCAACAACCATCCTGTAGAATGATGAGGTGGCTGCGGCATAGTAGAGATTCCCAACGGTTTGTTTTCTCGGGGTGCATGGCATACCGCCACTCAGCCGTCGGCTGTATGCCATACCTGTAAGGTTACTGGTTCCAGAGGCCGGCAGGTCTAACGTGACCCAGCGGTATTCGAATGCTTCAAGGGGGTTCATGACGCATTTCACCGCGTATGTCTCTGAGCCTCCCATTCCTGCATTCTTGTCTGGGTCACTAATTGTTCGGGCGAGGTCCCTTGCAAATGTAGTCTCGCCTTTGGGGTCGTTGCGGGCCGTCCAGAACATAATTGCCGGTCCGACTGTGTGATTTCGAGTATCCGTCAGACAAGAGTTAGCCATACCACTGCTTTGGGTGAAGTTCCTGTAAGAACTGCGAGCTACCGTATCGTTCCACTTCTTCCCTTCCAAGCCCGGTATGTTATCTGGATAGTAATATAGGGCTTTGCTCTCCTCTTTAATTTCTAGTCTGCCACCTGTTTTTCTGCAGATCACCGGATTCAACGCCATGACAGGGACACATTGTGATGTACTCTTCAAGAATTTGCCATGCTTCTCATCAAGGTCCTGGAAGGCTCGGCCTCGGTATAAATGGGCAGATGCCCCCATTGCTGAGCTCTCGACGGCAACACCTGCGTCAACATAGGAATATTTGTTGGGGCTCTCGGAATTGATGTTGGATACATGTGAAGTAATCCGTGTTGATGGACAGTCTCCGAATTTCCTGGCAGAGAACCAGCGGCCATTTCCAAGGCTCCATCGGTATGTGTTGGGAACTTTCTCTTCACCTTCTCCAGCGCATTCTTTCGATTCGGACGTGAAGTTCATTGTGTAGAGAGGCCCAGGTATTTTGGGTTGGTAAGCAATCTCTCGGCTGCCACTGTTTGGTGTAAATACGGCAACAATGGAGGTGGTCAGCAGAGCGCAAGGAAGATACACTAGAAAGACTTTCTTGTTGTAAAGGGTTTTCTCCTTGACGCTGTCGATGACCAGTACACCCCGCCATCTTGAATTGAGCATCTCCTGCCGAGATGGTTTCTCTCTCAACCTCTCCCAAAATGAACCCTTAATAGCGGGTTCAAGTGGGTGCTCAAGATCAGAGTGATGGATCGGATCTCGCAAGTCTTTTTCTAGAAATCGCATAAGACCATGTTGAACCCGGCCTTTTACTAGAGATGTGTAGATTGTAGCAAGAAAGGTGACTCCTGCTACGAGGTACGAAGTGTCGTTGGGGATTTCGGGTGCGCCCAAGATAATCCACGCCATGAGAGGGATCAGGGCCACAAGTGAGAGGATTATGGCAAGGTCGTAAGCAATTTGGCCTTTTGGGGGATATCCCTTGGTTGCTGTCATCTTTTTCATGAGCAAGAGTGATGGCTGATAGTCGTGTAAGATCTCGAGAACGGGCAGTGTGACTGCCAGTACAGGTGTTATCCAATCCCCTTAAATGACCTACAGAGGCAGGCTTTTGTGCGGCTGAACTATTTCATGCAGGCTGACTGACAATGACCATTGACCGGTGTTTCACAAAACCACATTGTGACGTTTTGCCTGCAGATCTCCGATCCTGATCGGACAGCCTGATTGGGGATGAATGTGCACAAAAGTACCTCCAACAATAAATTTGCAGGGCGGTGACCATTTCTCGCATCAAGTACATGGACCATTCAGCTGAGTCGATGCTGAGCGAACCAAAACAATCTGCTGAGGTGAGATACCAAATGACATAGCCTAGTTAAGATCATTATCGTTGTCAAGCGCCATGGGGAAGACTAAATGTTTCATGTACTATTTATAGAGCTCGGCAACGCCGTGTCAAGAGTCTCACGGAGTGACTTCTGTAGAATCAGAATATATTTCTTAACACTTTTACGAGGATGCCATCAACGGTGAGGGAGTCTCAGCAGTGCCGTCTTATGTGTAAGCAACCGGCAATGAGCATCCAACACGATATACAGAAACAGACAAGTCTTAGCTCTAGATATATGGAGTGAATTTGGTTGGTTGATTGGTCCTTTGAGGAGAGGTATCTCTGAGGCAGGCATTGTGATTACTATGTTATCTATTTGTGTATTCACATGATAAATGCACATTGCCGCCCGTGGCCTACATCATAAGCAACTAATGTAAGTCTCAGTTGCTTTTTGTTTAGTTCTTACAAAAGAATTAATTATCTCTTTCACATCATAAACACCGGTTACGTCAGGCGTGTAAGTATCCAGATGACTGCCCGGTTATCGACAGTAGGTTGTAATCACTCTAGCCGCTGCAGATCTACATCAGCTATTATAAATTTATCTCTAGATGCAGAACTTATTATTACTAAGCCTTTAATAAGACTTATAAAAGGCAAACTTATTATTACTATAACTAAAGCTATATTCTATTAG
>JAALXK010000187.1:0-71192 GCA_012977745.1 Fusarium anguioides | reverse complement strand
GTGTTTTCTACGGGTGAAGTCAGTGGTCTTCAGTCGCCGCTGTCGTTTTCCTGAGCCTTGGGATTGGGTTTCATCGTGATCTTGGTCGTCTTGGGTGTTGGGTTGCTCGAGAGAATTGCCATAGAAGCTCGGTGGTATTGCAGAAGTAGTTGCCAACCCAGCTGTTGAGTTGTTCCTGGTTACAGGAGCGCGAAGATCAAAGGAATACGTCTTCGGGATCTCTGAGCTGGTTCCAGACATGATATCACCGAATTATCAGCATCGACTTAATGACGGCGGAGGCGGGGAAGGACGGGCGGGTAGAAGACCGAAGTTGGAGAAGCCGGGGGAGCGGGCAGGGAGATCCCGACCAGTTTGGTTTTTGTTCATTTTACCATAGAAAAAGATGACTGATTGCCCACGATGTTGAAGGCGTCATCGCCTCTCGCTCTGGCGGCATCACTTCACACTTCACGTAACATCTATGAGAGGGGGTTTGAAGTTGCACAGCGAACGTAGATCTCTTGGAGCATATTGAACGGGTAGCTTGAAAAGGCTCATAGTCCTTGCGACAATGATTGTTCGCTATATGATTTATATTTTATTTCGAAATGAATTTCGAGAGCGCCCTGGTAAGCTCGCGGTCGGGCATGTATTGAATAAGGCGAGTAACAATAAGCGGCTTTTCGCCATGTAAGTCAAAATTAATCCTGGTTGCTCTTCCAAGATGATGCCACTGCAAGCGGCAGTTCAACCCGACTGGTCTATGGAGTATGCAAGGCTATTATCTTTCTTCAAATAGGTAGTAGGTAACGATTCAGTTCACCTGATACAACATGAGCTGAAGCCATTGTAGTAGTCAACATGATGTTTGTGAACAATACAAGCCCAGCCGGATAGTCAGCAATGTTTTATCGAATTCCCGATCATAAGTCTTCTGAGACATCCATGTGGGATCCAACCTCTTAATTCACAGTTTTCTACAGTACCTAGATAATGCATGTCTCAAGTGTAGAAGGCCTGACCAACTGAGTTTGGTTTGGTGAGTCATGCCGTTGGGAGACATGAACGGTAATGGGACAGTTCTACAAGAGGTAGTCTACTGATCATGCATGTTGTAGGGATACGGAATACAAGGTCCGTTTTTTTGCATGTATACTTTCTCAGCCTGCGAAAGACTGTCGGAGGCGTAGTGACTAAACCAATTTTGTGTATGACTATTTCCATTGCCAGCTCGAAAAGCTAGATAGTAAAGCAGGTTACTAAGAAGCTTTGTATTTCAAAGCCGATATGATATGTCTATAACTTTAGGTACCTTGGACAGATCGGAATGCTGGGTTATATTAAGCCGTTGCTTACCTACTCTCCTATAGAGGTCCTTCCCTAATCGGTTCGCCGGGGGAGAAGATCCACCGGCTTAAAGGTAGCGACTCCGCACGGGCTAAACGTCCCGGAGACGACCTGACGGATGGCGTTCCCAACCCGCCGGGTGGACTTTCAAAGTCTCAAGCTCTCAGCTGTACCTACGTGCATCTGCGTAGTAACATTTGCGCTCTTGGCGAAGATTCTTCGTCCTACGTTGCGATCATAATCGATCAAGATCGACATCCTTAAGATTATCCTTAAGGTGGATGGATGCAAATCAGTATGTTGCCTGGAATTCAAGCCTCTCAAGGCATCAATTCTACTGCCTACCTGCCTACCTATCCACAGATGCATTGATGCAACACAACCTCTGCTAGATCCTCTCCACTGTAGTTCAAGATGGTTGCTCATCGTGGTGGACCTTGCTGAACTCCGCCAACCACACAGGACGGTCTGCTGCATTGATTGGTTACATCGAAAGGACCCTGCATTGTCACCTCTAGTGGCTGACGAGCGGTGACCAGATTTTGCCGGCCTCATTTTGCTTAACACAGGAAATACAAAGAGGAGACTCTTCAAAGGATCCTGCGCCGAAGGACCCGGTGCAGAACGGTAACTAGCATTATGGGGTCTAGGGGTATGTGCTAAGAGGTACACTTCATAACCGGATCCCGCTGATACCACACGCTTGCATTCATGTTCTGCACATCATACCTTGCAGTAGAGACAGACTATACTCTTTACGGATCGTTGATGTCTCGCCGTGAAGAGTCATGAGCAAACTGATATCAAAGGAACTTTTCAAATCAACTAGGTTCTTACGAGCGATATCTTGAGCTGCCGACCCTTGTTCCTACTACCAACCCCTCAAACTAGGTACTGTATCTTCTCGTAACCCTGTTCGAGCGCTTCCTTGGAGCACTAATCAAGACTAAACCTGATCCAAAATACGCCCTTTTGATTATCTAACTGCACATTTCTGACGCCTTGTTTTGTTGAATCAATCCACTCTACGCAGTTGTAGGGTCCCGTCTTTTTTTACTTTTACAAATCCAAGAACCAGCATCAGCCAGCCAGCTGACATGCGTAGAGGGTGACTGATCTGGATGATTCCATAAAGTCTCTGCTCGATCCTTGCCCGCCTTTTCTTACTCGATTCCTCTTCATTCTTAGAGCACGTCGAATCTATCGACTGCTACTGGACTGGCTTCTATCAGATTTCAAAACTCAACGAGAATAAGCACAACAGCGATAATAAATTGCGACAACAAAGATCGCAGTACGGCGTCTTTCGCCATTGTTTCTGACGACTCTCCCTTGTCAACCCTATTTGGGGAGCGAGCTTTAACCATCATGGGTGTGCCTAACAATCTTGATATGATTTTGACTGGTACAGGCCTCGCCGTGGTAGTATTGGCTACTACGCCTGCTCTAGTCACAGCTATCACCCAACTGCGGAAGCGCCCTGCTCGGGATAACTTCTATGAGGACGCTGATGGCAAGAGTACGCCAGAAAGTCTTGCAGCCTTTTCAAATCGCATGCCAAAGTTCTTTATCTTGGTTTGGGCAACCATAGGCCTTGGAACTTCAATTGCAATTTCCGTGCTATTATCGCTTAATTCGCAACCGGAGTCATTGTTGCTCAAGAATTGGCTCATTGCTGGCGCATGGGTGAGTAGCTAGCATACCTTAGGGATGGATTAAAACGAAAACTGATATTCTTCTCCGAATAGACCTTTATTCTTTTGCATGCCATCTCATTGAGTGCCCATCATGCCCCTGTAAAGGTGCACGATCTTGGGCTTTGGCTTTTGGGGTCCTCCCTCATTGTTACCACCATTACCGTGCCCCAATTGATAAGAGAAACCCAACACGCTTCCCGAGAAAACATCGCTGTTCTCGTTCTTCGTGCCGTGAATGTCGGTGCAGTACTTTTCCTAGGCGTCTTTAGCGTGCTACTTCCTCGTCGACCTGATGTCTTCTCCGAGGGCCGTAAAGTCGAGGATCAATGGACGGTGTCTGCTTTCAGCCGCTACACTTGGTCCTGGGTTGATCCACTCCTTTCTTTGGCGGTTAAGAAGAATGATCTCGATGCTGGCGATGTTCCTTATGCAGACAGAACTCTCAGGGCCGCAGGTTTAAAAGAAGACTGGCTCGCGTCTAAGCCGCAGGGCAGCCTTTTTCGCTCGTTGTCTTGGGCTTATAAAGGCCCTTTCATGGTGCAGTTCTCCCTCACTGTATTCAGAAACTTCCTGGCCCTCTTACCTTTCTGGACCATGTTGCGAGTTATCAATATTCTTGAACAGCGCGATGTTGGATTACCTGGTGCCTCTAACCTGGAGCTTTGGGTTCTGATTTTCGCGATGGCCGCCTTCAACCTTTTAGATGCTGTAGGTTCTTTGTATCTCAGTTATTATCCAGTCCTTTACTAACTCTTTCGCAGTGGGTTGAAGGATGGGTATTCTGGTACTCATTTGCTAGCATAGCTTTGCCTATCCGATCCCAACTTTCCGCACTCATCTTCGAGAAGTCACTTAGACGGAAAAATGTCAAATCTGCAGATAAGTCAAAGGATTCAGATACAGCACAAGACGAAACAACAGACAAGGAAGATAAAGAAGAGACGGATGATGGTTCGAGTGTGCTGAAGTCTCGGCAGGCCATCGTCAACCTTGTTGGTGTCGATGCTTTGCGAATTGCAAACTTCACGGGATACCAGTTCCTGATTATCAACAGCGTCGTTAAGCTTGTCTTTTTCTCATTCTTTTTGGTCCGTTTAATTGGATGGATTCCCTTCGCAGCCGGTCTGGTCGCTTGGGGGCTTACACTGCCTGCCAATACATACTTCTCTCGAGAGCTGTTGAGCAGATCCGATAAGTTGATGAAACTTCGCGATGAGAAGCTAGCGGTGGTCAACGAAGCTTTGCTCGGTATGAGGCAAATCAAATTCGCCGCCCTCGAAAGTCGCTGGGAAAGACGCATCTTGAATATGAGAGAAAAGGAGCTCAAGACTCTATGGGGGCTTTTTGTTGTTGACACTGGTCTTTTTGGATGTTGGGTTGTCAGCCCTATTCTCCTGGCGGCAACTTCCCTCGCCGTCTATGCCGTACTCAACGGACAACTCCTACCGTCGGTTGCTTTTGTTAGCATCGGAATTTTCAAGGCTTTGGAAGTGTCGCTCGGAGTGCTGCCAGAACTCATCACAATGGGAGTGGATACATTTGTCTCCCTCAAACGAATCCAGACCTATCTGGATGGCCCTGAGATGAAAAATGCTCTTTCCCAAGGCACAGAGGTCGCTTTTGAAGACGCGTCTATCGCTTGGCCTGAGGATGACGAGACACCCGAAGAGGATAGATTCATTCTGAGGAACCTCAACATAAGCTTCCCTACTGGTGAACTATCAGTAATTTCCGGGAAAACTGGCACAGGAAAGAGCTTGCTTCTTTCGGCTATTCTTGGCGAGACTGATGTGTTAGAAGGTTCTGTTTGTGTACCCCATACGACCCCTCCCGCAGAGCGACATGATGCTCAGGCACACCTTGGCGACTGGATCATTCCTGGCTCTATTGCTTATGTTGGCCAGACCCCTTGGCTTGAGAGCGCATCGCTCCGGGACAACATTCTATTTGGCCTGCCCTACATCGAGGAACGTTATAGCCAGGTTGTTGAGGTTTGCGCTTTGAAGAAGGATCTGCATATTCTGACCGATGGCGACAAGACGGAGCTCGGTGCCAATGGCATCAATCTCAGCGGCGGTCAGAAGTGGCGAGTCACTTTGGCTCGAGCTATCTACTCGCGTGCCGAGATTCTGGTTATGGATGATGTCTTCAGCGCCGTCGATGCACATGTTGGTCGACATATCTTCGAGAAATGTGTCACAGGTGATATTTGCAAGGGACGAACTCGCATTCTTGTGACACACCACGTTGCTCTGGTTCAGTCGAAGGCCAAGTATATCGTTGAACTTGGCGAAGGTGTGGCCCTGCACGCTGGCTTGATTTCTGACTTTATTCGCGATGGGACACTAGAGGAGATTCGACAACACGAAGAGACTGGACAACAAGCCTCGGAGGATGAGACCGCGGATTCATCAACCGCCGTCAACTCTGAGGAAGCTTCTGTCATGGACCCGGGTGAGAGCGACGAAAACAACACACTACAAAAGGTGCCCTCGAAGACTGCCAAACAGTTTATTCAGGAAGAAGTACGAGAAAAGGGCGTGGTAAAAAAACATGTCTATCTGACCTACCTGAATGACAGCGGTGGTGTACTTCTTTGGAGTATTTGTGCAGTCATCTTCCTTGGATATGAAGTTGGTATTCTTGGTATGTATTAAATTCTGTGTTTGAAATGATTTGCTAATATTGGTATCAGGTCGAGCATGGTGGCTTCGAATTTGGACAGGCGACGTGGACCAAAGTATTTCCTTGGCCAGCATTCAGCAGCAACATGGCCATGCCTCAGCATTCTCACTCCAACATTTCCCATACACCTCTGCTTCTGATTTCAAGATTTCCCAATCTCAGTATGACCTGAAGTACTACCTATGGATCTATATCGCAATCTCCAGTGCTACCGCAATCGTTGGCACTTTCCGGTTCTTCTGGGCATATTTCCTCGCTATCAAAGCGAGTCGCTCGCTCTTTGAGAAGATGTTGTTTGCCGTTCTCCATACTCCCCTCAGATGGCTCGATACTGTTCCTGTCGGTCGAATTCTGAACCGCTTCTCGTCTGACTTCAACATCATTGACAACCGTATCACCATGGACTGGACCCAATTCATCTCCAACTTGCTGTCCCTGGTCGGTGTCTGTGTCGCCGGCTTTTTTGCGTCGGGTATTGTCATCCCCCTGGCTATAGTTTTACTGGGACTTGGTGTCCTCCTGGGCAACAGATATCTCTATGGCGCACGACCGCTAAAACGACTGGAGAGTAACTGCAAGTCGCCAGTCTTTGAGCTCTTCAACGCTGCACTTGCAGGCGTGTCAACAATTCGAGGCTACAAGAAGACACAAGTCTACATTGACAGAATGTACGAGAAACTCGACTCATGGGTTATCATCACGTCTTATGTATGGCTTGTCAACCGTTGGATGGGACTGCGTATGGGCCTTATTGGCACACTCTTCTCGACCATTGTTGGAATTATCGTCATTGTGAGCCCCAGCATGGATGCCGCATTGGCCGGGTTTACCTTATCATTTGCAATGGATTTTGCTGCGAGCATTCTCTGGACAATTCGAAACTATGCTGGTATGGAGCTCAATATGAACTCGACCGAAAGAGTTGTCGAGTATACGGAGCTCGAGACCGAGTCGCTTGAAGGAGACAAGCCCTCTGCGGCGTGGCCTTCTTCGGGAACAATGGAGATTAAGAATCTGGAAGTTTCATACGCCCCTGATCTGCCGCCTGTACTAAAAGGAATTTCTTTCGATGTCAGGAATAACGAAAGAGTTGGTGTCGTAGGACGTACAGGCGCCGGAAAGTCATCTCTCACCCTTGCTTTGTTCCGTTTCTTGGAGGCCCGTTCTGGTAGCGTCACCATCGATGGCCTGGATATCTCCAAGATTGATCTGCACAGCTTGCGATCCCGACTTGCCATCATTCCTCAGGTACTTTAACCGCTCTTTTCTACACTTTCAGCTCATCAAACTGACTTGTTTCCAGGACCCTGTGCTTTTCTCTGGCACCATCAGATCCAACCTTGACCCCTTTGAGGATAATGCAGATGACGAGCTTCGAGACTCACTGAGTCGTGTCCATCTTGTGGATTCACAGCCAGTAACGCCTACTAATGAGCCCTCCTCAGCAGCAACATCGACACTGGCTGCGAAGAATACGAACATCTTCCGAGATCTGTCAAGTCCCATCTCTGAATCTGGTGGAAACCTCTCGCAAGGCCAACGCCAGCTTTTATGTCTTGCTCGTGCCATCGTTGCTCGACCTAAGATTATGGTACTTGACGAGGCCACATCCGCTGTTGACATGGCCACCGACGCACTCATCCAGCGCAGTATTCGAGAGGAGTTCACCGATAGCACCCTCATTGTCATTGCTCACCGTCTGAGCACAATTGCTGATTTCGACCGTATTCTTGTTCTTGCTGATGGCCAGGTTGCAGAGTTTGGAACCCCCAAAGAGCTTTGGCAGCAAGAGGGTGTGTTCCGTGATATGTGTGAGAGCAGTGGAGAGAAGGAGAAGTTAAAGCAGACTATTTTTGGATAAATCAAATCAGGGGAAGAAAAGTATAAACAAAAAGATACAGATTGCGAGTTGGAAAAGGTTTACGCGGTTGAATTACAATGGTTGGTCCGCCCTTTTATGGCGAGAAGTTGGCGCACCAAAGAGTATATTCTTGGAAATAGTTATCTATATAGCTTGAATATCTTGGCATTCATTGCCTCAAAATTTTGCACAGGATGTTTTATCTATTTGGCTTCCTGTCAAGCGGTATTGCGGTGCTTCCTATGTTGGATGATACTTTACAAAATGCTCTCAAAGCAAGCCACACTTCAGTTCACATTTGACACTTGTCTCCAGTATTATGAACAAGATATTTCACAAGTTGTTGGTAAATAGTTAGTAGATAGTAGATGAAGATCATAATGTAGGGTTGTATTCAATCTTGTAGTCAAAAATCATTAAATAGAACTGAATTTCCTCATCCAAATCTCGCACACGAGACGATCCATTGAGCATAACCATTGCCTTAAATTAAAAAATAAGCAAAAAATATCGATCATCTAATCGCGTTCCTCGTCAGAATCGTTAAGAGTGTTCTCAAAGCCCTCAATAGGGACCGCATTCTTGATGTAATTGCGGAAACCACGGCTCATCTTGACGACAGCTCGGAGATGCTTCTCACTAATTGTGATGCGTTCTGATTGTTCTTCCTGGGCCTCGTTCTCGGCCAGAGCAAGCGCTGTTTGCATGGCGTTGCGGATTTCTCGACCGTTCCACTTGAGACTACGAACATCCTGGCTGTTCCAGACAAATTCACGAGCTGCACCAGAAACATGGATCAGACCGTTTGAGTCCCGGCTCAGGCGATCAAAGTTGTGAGTCCAGATTCGCTCACAGTCCTCGTGAGTGAGACTCTTGTAGTGTAGAGCGACGTGAATACGGCTGAGGAAGGCATTATCAAATGACTGAACCCGATTGGTGGTGAGGAA
Source organism: Fusarium anguioides (assembly GCA_012977745.1). Taxonomy (NCBI): domain Eukaryota; kingdom Fungi; phylum Ascomycota; class Sordariomycetes; order Hypocreales; family Nectriaceae; genus Fusarium; species Fusarium anguioides. The sequence continues at coordinate 62,673 of JAALXK010000187.1, read as the reverse complement.
GAGGACTCCACGATAATATTCGAGTGCTCGGAGAAATACAGAAACAAGCCCGTTTCTCGTGATATCCTTAGAGCGACGGCGCTCAAGGTAGATATCAGCTTCATCGAGGAGGACAAGAGCGCCATAACGCTGTCCAAGCTCAAGGAAATAGCTGAGATTGGTCTCAACATTGAAGGAGTCAACGCTGAGATCGCCGCTGGTCAAGGAAATCAGAGGCCTGTTGGTAAGCTCGGCAATGCATTCGGCAGTGCATGTCTTTCCGACACCTGGAGCACCGTGAAGCAGGAATATTCGCCCTTCGCCCTTGTTCTTAACAAAGTCGTTACCCCAAGGCGACAATCTTCCATCGCCGAGATCAGCGGCATACTTTCCAATCAAGGCCTTGACAGTCATTTTGATTTCATCATCAAGAACAAGATACTTGAAAGCTTCCTTGTCAGTCTTCAGCTGTTTCAGATTTGCGATGTTCAAGTGACCCCAACGTCGATCACCAAGAAGAAAGCCCGGCATAGTCTTGCTACAAACAAGATAAAAGAGATCGCTATCGGGGGGAGAGTCTCGAGTAGGATCAAGATCTTCGAAGCCTTGATACGGACTCTTCATGTTTTGGTTTGAGCGGTCATTCATACAGGCATCGCATCCGCAACGAGGAAGGTCTTGGGGCAGATGGTCCTTAGCAGGAGGTGCAGTTTCATTGTATTGCGGAATACGATGATAGCGACCTCCACGAATATTATCTGGCCCCTGGCTATAGAAAGTGTCAAAACCAGGAGCATCGCAGATGACACGGCCACGCATAAAACCGGTTGGACCTCTGCATTGTCTGCTGTTGGGACCAGAATTGACGAGAAGACCCTCATAGTCCATGTACGTTGGTCGCTTCAAAAGCTCCCAATATAGCTTTCCAAGGGCAATGTTCCTTTCCCTCATTGCCATTCCGCCTTGAGCTTCTAGCTCCTCAGGCCAGAAGGCTGCTGGAATAATGGAAAGGCTCTCAATGGCTTGCTCTCCGAGCCATGGAGAAAGGTTGTAGCTGAACATGAACCGGTTTACCTTTGTGCCGTTCGACTCGAGCATCCAGCAATTAATGTTGTACACATCACAAGAACTGTTGTTTCCTTGTCCCATTGTGACGTTGCTAATGACATATGGCGTCCAAATGTCATAACGCTTTGCGTAGAAAACCTCGCCTGGCTTGAGGAGAAGCCAGAACAGATCAAAGGTGGCTCGGGGGGTCTCAAGTCGATGGCGTTCTTCTTCACGACGGATCTCATCACCTAGATTATCATCTAGAAACTTGAGTAGAACATCAATATGCTTCGAAGTGGTGGTGGCATACTCGGGATCATGGACTGATGGTTGGTTATTCTTGTAATGAGAAAGTTCTTGCCGATGGTGATAGAGAACTCGATAAGGGGCATTGAGTTTGACCGGTTTGCTGTCGAAGTTGATGTAAGGGTAGTAGGCCACAACAGCCCTGAGAGCATTGACGAGATGCTCTGAATGGATCACCATACAGGGGCGCGTGATCTCTGGGCCAGAGATTTCGGGATCTTGACCTTCATCTGGGTAGAGGTTATCGTAGCGATAATCAATGCTCTCAAATGCCTCGGTTATTGGCCTGTCTTCCTGGTCTCGAGGACCTCGAGCTCGACGATGAATAGGCACAGGCGGTCGACCCCTGGGCAATACTTTCGTAATAATCTCAATGATTGGCTTTTCTTCTCCCAAGGATTCTCCATCGTTGACTAAGTTGATATCTCCATTGAACCCATACAGTGGGACATTTTTGAAGGCCTGGGTACTCTGACGGCCTATAAGTTGGTTAGAAATTGTTTATATAAGGCTATAGAGGATTTATAGAGATTAACTGACATTCTATAACATCGTCCCGCCAGCCCAGATACTTGACTACATGAAGCACGTCTGGTACTTTCCCGTCGACCTTGAGGATTTCAGGTTTGAGAATTGGTCTGGGCATAGGGTATCTTCCAGACCTATGTCCATGTCTGGATCGAGACGGGATGTCTTCGAAGCTGACGATGGAGCTGGTGTCATCACCATCCATGACATGGACTTCGTGGTGTTGAGGAGCCTCCATGATGATTGTGAAGAGGTAACAGTCGATGGCGAAGTGTTTTACAAAAAGATATGAAATAGAGGAGATTGATCAGGAAAGATGGAGAACGGACTGAAAGTGAAAGAAACTGCGAGGATCGTGTCTGCTTTATATAGTCAAGGGAATAGTCGCGTAAGCTGAGATTGTCCTATCATAGGTAGCAAGGTGAGAGATAGCACAGTCCAATCAGACAAGCAGCTCTATTGAGCTATGTCACCAGCTAGGCAGCAATGCCTGGTTTCAAGCCCCCGTGGTGTTTGCCTTGAGCGTGTAACATAGTGTTTTTAGCTCCGGCAGGTAAACCAGAAATAACTGGGACACTAAGAGTCTGTTGACACAAATAGTCAAGTATTTGAGTCTTTAACAGCCTTACCGACTTCTTATGTTTATTCCTGTTCCTCCATAACCTACCTGGTAATGCAAGGTTAGCAAGATGTAGCACAGCCCTATGCAGCCTTGAGAGGCTTGGCTGGCGGTGAAAGGTGGGGCCCATCCTATTATATGCGGGTGAAGCTATCACGGTCGATTGAAGGGCTGCTCTTAAGTAATCCAAGCCAAGCAACAACTGAAATAATGGCAATATCTCGAATGAAAGAATATCAAGTCTTAGTTATCAAGGAACTCGTTTCGAACCTCCAGTTTCCCTTTTTAAATTTCTAGATACAGAGGTTGACTGCTGCGAGGTTGCACAGCCTCCAAAATGCCCCGTGGTAAGCCTTGAGCTATGCAGCCAATCACCGAAACCAGCTTTGGGGTTAATGCTGTGAAACTGAGCCAACAAATCCTAAATGGTAAAAAAAACAAAGAGCAGAACGAAAGAATCAAAAGTAGGTTGCAGGGAGTAGTAAACGGCTCATCGTTTCAGACTAAGACTGATAACTCGCCATGCGCGTACCCACCCTCCGAGTAAAGCCGTTGACTTTGTCCACGAACTCAGCATCAGTGCCCTGAATCAACCTTTGGTGAACTTGTTGCTTGACCAAATTGGCAAAGTGTCGACGATAGCCCTTCTCAGTCTCAATGTCGGCTAGCTGTTCCTGATCTGGTCCCCCCCTGAGCTTGAAGAATGTCATTTCGATAACTTCGTCTTGGTCTGTAGTTTCGACATGATCATAAGGTTGTTCTTGATTATAGGAGACGCAATTGCTGAGCATAATGTACCTCTCCATGGGAAGTAGTATGTCCCGGAAGCCATACTGGCAGCCCGTGACATCGATCACCCATTTTTCGTGGGAGGAGATCAAGGTAGCTTGGATTATAGTGTGAGTGTCAAACTCAGTCATGATGGGATCAGGAGGGTTGAGCCTGACAGGGAAAGGCGGGTTGGTAATGCCAACCACACCAATGTCCATTCTGTGTACAATGCCTAGTCAATAACTATTAGGAGAAGACTCTTGAATTGCAGCTTCTACATATCAACTCACCCGCCAATAGTTTTCGTGTCATCGGACCAAAAAGTGACATTGAAAGAGTACACTGATTGTATAAAAGAGCAGCATCCCTGTGTGCCACATTGTTGGTGAGGTTATCGGGGAATGGAAAACGCTCAATGAGGCACGGATTATGGGTAAGAACAAGAGTTCCATTCTGAAGCGTAATTCTTGTGACATGAGTGTCGTACACAACCTCTCTGTACGACAGAAGGGTTGCTTTGAGAAGTTTAGCGGTCCGAACGAGATACTTGCGCCGTTTCAAGTTGCAGCAACGCTCAAGGTGCTTCGACCTGTGAGCAGCTTGGCATTCTGGGCTACACCAGAAGGTGTCGGCGGCATCTCCGGCTTGGTACTCAGGAGCACCCGTGCAATGAGGGCACCTCTTGGAAGCGCCCTTACCACAGTTGGCGCATTTCCCCATCTTGACTGGACATTGGCGAAAGGTTGTTTGAATGTTGGTGTTGTGGGTGTGAAGGGGCAGGAGAAACACGAAGATATACTACGCATGGGAGTTATTAAATACACGGTTCTGATTCATGCCCTGCCTCGTTTGTTCTGCTTTGGTTGCTCTGCTTGGTCTTGAGCAAAGGCATGCTATGACATTTAAATCTTTCCACTCCAAACACAGCTAAAAAGCATATATCCAACTAGCATGAACACGAGCAATACTCTACAAGAATATAGAGGCAAATAACGGAGAAGCGTGCGTGAATTCAAAGAGGATACATATACTACAAGAAAGAAACTTTCTTGCCAAACAGCCATCGCTCATTCACGCAGAGCATGCCACAGTTGATTGCCACCTGATTGCTGTTGTGATGCTAGCCTATCTATACAACAAGAAAAGAAAGCCTTAATGCTCCAATTGCCATCCTACAACGCCATTCAGCTTGCCCAAACTCCCTACCTATGCATAAAAACAAGAGATACCCAGGCGGGGTAGACTCAAGAGCTATTGCTCGTCAAGTGCCCCCATTTCTTGCGTTTGACGTTACGTTGCTGGCGTGAGCGAGCAGAAACTTACAGCACGTCAAGGTCAGCTTGCACGCCTTGGTCCAGCCATCATCTTGCGCAATGCCAAGTTTGATGCTCACATCACCAATCTTATCTCCATCAATCCTGTATGGCAAGTCAAGTGGTGTCCCTGTTGCCTCTGTTTGTCTTCGCACAAAGGCGCCAAGTTGTCGTACAAGTTCCAAAAACCCAACCATTGCATTGTCGAAACGTCGGTGCATGAAGGTTAGTCCGAGAGGCATGTCTCCGGAGCTGTACAACTCGAGCACATGCTTCTTAGGGGGCTGACTGACAACGCGGTTGCCCAGACGGCTGGAAGATGGGCTCGGTACTTCGTAGCGGATGATTTTGGATGTGCTACCCAATGGCTGCGGATCGTACCCATCAAATCTGTATGCCAACTTGTCCGCAACTGTCACCAACAAGAGCAGTGCATGCCCCCACGCTGCGTTAATTTCTGGCCAATCCACCGGTTTGTTGGATAGACGGCCAAGACGAAGGCCATTTATTGTTGCAAAGCTTCCATCGTGACTGATGCAGAAGGTGTCGTTGTATACGTTGGATCGTTGTAACTTTTCCAGCAGCTGGGAGTCGTTGCTAAACTTGGCGTTGATGCTGTCCTTTTCTGCCTGGAATTCAGTCATCTTGGTAGCAAACCCGTTTCGATCTCTCCAGAACTTTTCTTCTTCCTTGTCAAGTTGCCGTGACTCCTCCTCGAGGGCCACAAGCTCTTCATCCAACGACGTCTTTTCAAACTCCAGCTTCTTGAGTTCCTCCATCGCTGCTGCTCTATCCTGTTCGGCCTTTCTTAGAGCCTCTTCTTGGGCCTTCATGTCTTCTTCACTCGGTTTATTTGCTTTGGCCTCCTTGAGGTGTTTGACATAGGCGTCCCTTTCACGCGAAGCAACATCTAGCTTCTTCTGTAAGCCCTCAACAAGCATTTCTGTGCATTCAACACAGATGGGATGGTCGATGTCGGATCGCGCAGACAGAATTTCGAAAAGGCGATTGATTCTATCCATTTCGTTTCCCACGGGTGCGTCGGGGTTATCTCCGTTACTTCGGCTGGAGCTGGCGCGGCGCAATGCTACTGGCGTTGTGAGAGGTTCTAGTGACTGGTTTGGGTGGGCCATCTGTGAATCCGACAAGAGAACGAACGACATTGATGAATCACGAGGGTGCCCTCCATGGTTGCGCTTGAACGTCGGCGGCGCAGTATTTTGCGATACTTGGTCGTATAGAGACTTGCGTGATTGCTCCTGTGGCTGCGCGATCGGCGGGTTTGGCATGGACGACTTCTTGAAAGTTTGAGGCGATGTAGATGCTAATATTTGAACTTAGCAGAGGCGCGCAAAGAACGGATTAGGTAACGTACAGACGAGAACATCGTAAGCAGCTGGATTAAGGTCCTCAAGGGAACCATCCAGCCTCAGAGGCTGGCGGCATTTCTGGCAGTTCATGCTTGGCTCAACGAGTGGGCATGATATTGGGGTTGATGATTGGTTAGCGAGTGCGATACAGATAGCAACGAGGAAAGGGACAAAGTCGTTATGTGGTGGTGTTGTGACAGAAAAGTGAAGAAAGGCGAAAGGTAATGGATGTTTTAGCGGTGACGTCGGGTTGTGTTTAGCTTTCCAATGGCAGCCACTTGGCATGTGCACCTGACGGAAATCTTGAGGTTCTGAGCATAGGCCGTTAAGAATGTTACATATATACTGGGAGCTGGCTTAGAAGCTAATAGAAGAAGATTTTTAGTCACGAAAAATGAGATAGAATAGCCTCTGTATTATTCAGGATGCATGAAGCTATCATAAATTCCTACCTACCCAACTAACCTAGACTGGTGGTTGATAGCTTTCAGTGTTGACCCCGCCAAATTAATGATGGATAACCTACCTTAGTACTGTAACTACTAAGGTGAGTAGAAATAAGTGGAGGTGCTTTACACGACGCACGGCCTTGAATCGCGTAATGGCGCGTCGTGAGTCTTTCAGTTGCTCCTCCAACCAACCATCGTTATCAAAGAAATGCAAGAGCGACCAAATGCATCCATGTACCTTGTTAAGGAACATGTTGCAATGCGCTGCATTGTAGCTTAAAAGCCAAAGTGAATTATTCCCTTCACATTATTCCGTTAACAGTGACAATGGAACCGCCATCGAAGAAAAGACGCCATGGCTCTTCAGCTCGACAAGATTCCCAGGATGAAGACGATGACGACGAGCTTGCTTCACATCCCCAAGAGATTAGGATGCGTCGAGATCCAGACATTCAACTCGCCCTCAAAAGGGCAAACGCTGATCATAAACTCCAAGCCACAATGGCTCACATTATTGAAAAGTACAGCCGTGATTTCGAAGGTATTGGCGATGAGATCGACATGGCAACTGGAGACATTGTGGTTAACAACGGTCATTTGCGCAGTATGCGTGATGAGGGAGACGTCGAAGGCCTATGGATGGAGGGCGATAGCGATGTCGATGAGGACGAAGGAATACTGTTGGAAGATCTCACAGACGAATGCTCCGATGGCGAGGAACCAGTCAGAGAAGTACGAGATTCTCAGAGCGACCACGAAAGCAGCCAGGAACTAAGCACAGCCCAACAAGACACGCCTATGAACCCAAAAGATCCAAGAGGGGGGACTGGTAAAATACCACAAACTGATCTGAATATAGCCAACAACTCTATATCAGACTCCAACACAAAATTACCTCCTGGCTTTCCTCACGATCATACTCGACTTGATTATCCACCCTTTGGCCCAGGTACATCGCCTGGATTTGGACCACCGCCAGGTTTTGGATCTTGGGGAATGATTCCTGGATTCCCCATGCAAGCTTGGGGACGCGACGATATTCCTCCATATTTCAATATGCCACCTAGCATGCCAGGGCCATGGTTCAGTGGGGGCAGATACGACTTTCCCACCAACAACGCCCAGAATTCGATCTGGGGCCGCAATTGGGTCAAGAAGACTAAGCAGGCTGGCTCCATGAAAGTGTCAACGAGACAGGTGTCAGGAAAACTACCTGGCGATACTTCTGCGAGCGAGAAAATAGCCACCATGAATGGCGATCGCAAATCTATGCCTAAGGGGTTAAAGCCCGACAGCCAGGAACTTCCAGCTTCTGATCGAACCATAAATGCCAGCGATGACGACGATGATGATTTGATATTCTCTAGTATCACGGACCAGACGTCTCCCCCAAAATTTGACCTTTCTCCTCCAGCAAAGGAGATTTCAGCCAGGGAAGAAATTCCGCAGCGACACTCAGAAAAAGCACTTGAAGAGACAGATGGAAACAAGATCAAAGCCCCACCCCAAAACTACGAAGATGATTCTGGCCGCAGACGGTCTGGTCGGGCTAGGAAACAGACCGAATATATGGGCAAGATATCTTGGGATGATGCCAAACAATTGCGAAAGTCGGGACAAACTTTAAGTGTGGAGCTATATAGAGCAGATCCGGTTGTTCGAAAGGAGTTTCAAAGTGTCGATAACACTGACCAAGACGGTATTTCATCGTTAGAGAGGTCACGAATCAACACGCCGTCAACAAAAGAAGATGGGATGAAGATGACTTCCGAAAAGCAAGTTATCCCGGATTCCCAAGATACAGCAACTCCTTTCAACAGTAGTGCTCCCGGGCCATCACAATCCCAAGAGATCATCAACATGCCAAAGACCTCAGTTCAACCTACAATGGAACTTTCAGATGATGAGGCGCCTCTTGTTCTTTCGAGAATCAGGGCAACCAGGTGCCTTTTTGAGACTCCAAAACCAATGCCGTTATCGCCAGATATACCAACACGAGATCGAAATGAAAGTGCTGAGCATATAGTGTTTGTTGCAAATCGCCCACCAAAAGTAAAAAAGAAAGTCAGTCCAACGGTCGCAACCGAAGCTGTGGACGTGCTGGATCATGCTGTCGAGTCTCGCAAGCGGAAACGAGGAAGACCCAAAAAGTCAGCAAGGGGAACTGAGGATGGGCATCCCATTTCTACAATTACAGTGGCAAAGGACAGCTACCCCGCGCCTCAAAAGCGCAAGGTTGGGAGACCAAGGAAGTCAGATGTTTCGACTCCTGGTGTTGGTATTGGGGTAAAAGATCACCGCGTCGAAGTTCCGCATAGCTATGATTCTCCCGATCACGATGAAGTTATTCAACAAGAACAGGCAAATGAGGTCTTAGGGTCCGAAGTGCCTCGAGCATCACGTCACATATCGCATGAACTTAAGTGGCTCCTCAAGACAAACCCCAAGAGCCCTGCTTCTCATAGAACGCAAGATTTTACTTCAGATAAGCAAGTTAGGCCCCGGCGGTCTAGGGAAAAGCTACAACAACTCAGTCATTCCATCAAGGAACCAATAGAAATCATTGACAAAACTCCAGGTGCACCCGAAGAACAGCTAGTGTCTCGGAAACCACAGGAGCCACCGCAAGAAGCCAGCACTATTATGGAAGAGGCGATGGAAGTATCAGAAGCCGTTATGAATGCTGAGGTCGAGCAGCCATTCGAGGCCGATCTCACTTCTCCTGCGGACAAGATTGAGCCGCTCGACTATAGCGATCCTCCAAGTGATGACGATTCTCACATCGACAGTGTCCCTGGTTATGGAGTTGATGGTCCTGTCCAGGATGCTGGTCCTCTGCCCACTTTGCCTGGAGAGCCCATAGTTCAAGGGACGTCAACGCCGCGAAAGCCGAAAGATACCAGAGCTCTTCTTCCGGAGCCTCCTTCAAGCTCCCACAAACCACACACTCCTCGTCATACCTCTATCCGCGCAACAATTGCACCGTCATCACGGCGCTCTCTTCTGTCATTTATATCAGACTCGGAATCGGACAGCGATGGCTCCCGCGACGAGTTGACACGTAGAGTCAAATCGGCATCCAGGACAACAAGCGCCCGCCCTTCAACTAAAAAGGTCTGGCGATCAACTGCTCCAACGAGAGAAATTCATAGGACGCCTAGTAGGAGGCGCATCCATCAGACGTCTAGTCCTATGAGTGCAATGAAGACACCAGGTGGTACGATGCGAACTTGTGGCGAAGACGGATACCAATGTGGACGGGACTTTTGCTTCAGTTGCATTTGAAAGCTCATGCGATTTTGTAAATATTGACATCAGTATATTGGATAGAATTACATGGAGAACTCAAGACATAGCAAGCATGAATAGCGCTGTGGTCTTATTTGATCCTTACGCTACTTGAGAAAGGCTGACCAAAAAAAAAAAAACATGAAGACTTCTAACTTCAGAGCTAGAAAAAGGCAAGGCGTGTTGGTGATTAGATTAGCCCTCGGTCCCAATGTGCTATTAACCCCAGAACCTGGAACGCCGAAACCACATTGTCTCATTCCACATCGCCCTCATACCAACATCTTAGATAATGGGGCATGTCGCGCACTTCCCCTCACCAACCCGATCAAATCATACGTCACATCTTGGCTGTGACATGTCGCTATATGGCCAAGGCTTCATGAGATCCATCTCAAAGAGCTCTCGAGTAACTATGCTGATGATACAACGACGGATAAGGTTGATTCGGATTCGGCTGGAAAGTTCTCTTCCTAACATGGGCATTCCATCAGGGGGCGAAGACCAACAAAAAGTAGTAACCGCCGATCCAGGGTATCATTGGTAAGAGGGATGCCACAAGATATATCGCCGTTGATGAGTGTTGGAGAGCTACGACCCAAGATACTCTCAAGACTTGTTGGCAGCGCCGTTGGCAGCTGCAAGATGCTGCTTGAAGACCTCGGGATCACGGACCGGGTTGAAATAAGGGTGAGCCTGCGCCTCCTTAGCAGTCAGACGCTCCTAGACAAATGTTAGATCCGGTTAGCGAGTCATTGGGTCTCAAAAACAAACCTGGTGGTCGTATCGTAGCAGCTTATCAAGGAAATCGATGGCCTCATTGGAGACGAATCGCTGGTTCTCCGAGGTGACAAAGCTATGCCAGGGCTTCTTCTGGAAACGTCCAAGAATATCGTCATACTGCGCATCCAGCTCGATCTCGTACTTGTCGATGTAATCGAAAAGGTCATCAGTGCCGAGGACCTTGGCAATCTTGACGAGTTGATCCGAGTTGCTGTTGCCGTGGAAGAAGGGCTCCTTGCGGAAAATCATGGAGGCAAACATGGCTCCCAGACTCCACATATCGAGACTGTAATCATACTCCTGGAAATCGACTAGGAGTTCAGGGCCCTTGAAATAACGAGAGGCGACACGAACATTATACTCGGTACCCGGGTGATAGAACTCTGCCAGACCCCAATCAATGAGACGTAGCTGGGAAGTGTCAGTAAGCTCTGGAGCAAATATTCCATGTCCGGATGACCAACTTTTCTGTTCTCATGATCGATCATAACGTTATGAGGTTTAACATCTCGGTGCATAATACCCTTGCTGTGGCAGAAGTCGAGAGCCTTGAGGAGTTCAAAGATGTAGAATCGGACATCTATGTCGTTGAACTTTGGGTAAAGGCTTCGGAAGTCGGTGTTATTGACGTGCTCGAAGATAAGAGAGGGTGTCTTGCTCTGTTCGTGGCCGCGGTTAGTTGACTAGGGGTGGGATATCGGGAAACCCGATTTGAGGAGCTCAGCACGAACCTGTGCATCCCTCACGACATCGAGAAGGGCAACTACGTTGGGACCGCCGGCCAAATTCTGTAGAATCTTGATTTCACGCTTAATTTTCTTCTTCTTAACAGGCTTCAGGACCTTGACGACACATTTCTGGTAGTTGACCACGTTGATACCCTCAAAGACTTCAGAGTACTTTCCACGGCCTAGAGGCGCACAAAGGGTTAATGACTCAATGATAACTCGGAAGACGACGACATACCGATCTTTCTGACGACCTCGTAGTTTTCCAGGGCACCCCAGCCTGCTAATTGTCAGCTACATGGTCGAGGGAGCTCTCACGTGGGTGAGGGCATACTGATATTAACGCTGTCGTAGTCCCAGTAACTGCGGGGCATGCTCTGGTTCACATCGGCATATACGCGCGCCATGATGGGTAGAGGAGCGGGAGCGTCGCGAGAAGGCGACGCTGGCGGGAGATGGAGGTGTTTCGAGGTGTATCGCTGATCTGATAGGGTATTCGGTACAATAGAGATGCTGGGGAGAGGTCGATGTACTCGTATATAGATATCTTGGCGAGCCCAGCCCAAAGTACTTAGTAGAGGCTGAAGTGAAGAGGCTGGACCTGGCTTGACTTTGGGTTTGCAAAATCAAGGTGGGATAGCATTCGAGTTGGGTCCAGCCCAGTTGCCCCGTTGTTGGCGGGAGGGCTGATGTGTGATTGGCTCTTGCGCTTATCGGCTACTCCGCGATAACGCTGCTGAATGGGCACGAGCACCGTGAAATCAATCACAAGGCTAGAGGTGGCCTGTGCTTGGCCTTGGACTTGCTCAGTGGCTTTGTCTCAATTGATGGAATTCAATGCATGAAGTGGACGAGATTGAATAACAAACAATACCGACGTGCGCCAGTGATCAATAAGTATCTACCTGGGGTACATGCATCCATATAAATGACGGGAGTAGTAACATTGAAACATCATCAGTGCAACATCAGATTGGTTCGGTAGACACCTATGTGTAGCATGGTGAATAAGGCTCACGCCATCGTCATCTGCTACCTAAAATATCTAAATTTACTGATAGACTCTTCCTCATTTAGAGTTGATGGGAGCCAACTGCCCTTGAGGCTTGAGTACATTATTAACTTTGATGCCATTTAATACGAGCAACTTGCGCAATGGGTGGCTTTTGGCAGGGTGTAACCTGATTCAGTCCAGTATCATACTCCTGTGATCGACAGTCAGCAACACGAACAAGCAATGTTACGCAGAAAGTCAATAAACAATCTCATATATCAGAGAGAAGATTAATTGCTCGACATGTCGGGGCTGCAAAGGCGTCAGCATCGGCCGAAGCCGATACTTCTTCCACCTCCAGCTCCGATCCGACTAAGGATGACGATACAAAGGTTTTCATCATAATGAGTAATCAAAGCCGTCGGGGAAACAACTTACAAGTTAACGTGGCAAATTGCATTACTCATCATGCTGTTTCATTCGAGGTGTGTGTTCCCCTCAGTCGATGTAGCCTTCGCCAAGTCCAAGTTGAGCCGTAGGAAGTCCACCAGGCGTCAATATTGTGGTTATAATGCGATGTGTAACCCCAAGCCCAACCGCCTTTCAACTTTGAATAGAAGTCTAGCAGATAGTGCCCCTTGGTGTGCACTGGTAGGATATGATCATAAACTTAATCGTAATCCAGAGAGTCCAACCCCTTTTCGACAACATCCCATGTTCGTTTTCGTAAATCTGGTTTCGGCTCGGGGCGGGGGCGTTTAGACCCTTTTTTCTTTCGCTTCTTGTTGCTCTGGAAGGATGTTTGTAATGGAAAAGGCTTGTCGGATGGCGCAGAAGTAGGACTATCGTCACCTAAGTCCATGGCCTCGCTCGGCGGCACACCTTCTTTTGCGCCAAGCTGTCTCGCCTTCTCTTCGTCCTTGCGCAGAGCTTCACGTTCGGAATGCCGAAATATCTCGATTTGCTCATCGGTCAGAGTTCGCTTCACTCCATCCGAATAATAACCCAGGCCATCGTCTTCCTCTTCCCAGGTGTCGTCGACGGCGTCATCCTGTGCATGGTCCTGAGATGGTGAGTCTATGAAATCAGATCCAAAGCACACAAGAGCTGCTGGTGAGAAGTGGGCTTCGTGAAATGCAAACAGATCATCCTAGGGTTGTCAGTACATCATCAAATAGTGATAGGTTGGGGGCGCATACGGGAGAAATATTGGGTATCCCATGCGCACTCTTTATACTTCCATCATTTGTCTGCGGCATGTCTTGGTTTTTTCCCCTTCTGACGCGAGGTCAGGTAAGGTTTTGGGGTTAGCGATTTGGCGAAATTGGAGACGCGTCCAGGTTGAAATTATGTCACGTGCTGATGTACCAATAGCCAGCTCGTGCAGGAGAAGAAAGAGGTAAAAAGAAATGCCTGGTTGCCAAATATGGTTCAATGGGAACATTAAAACAAGATGCCAACTTGATGCTGGATTGTACTTCAAGGTTTCCGCAATGGAGCCAAAAGGTTGGTTGAGCAGTAGCTCACTGGGATCTGAGAAGCGCCAGAGCATTTTCAAAGGCTCTCACAACTTGGTCATCTGAAAGATCGTTAGTTATTATCCAGGAAATTTGATGTAAAGGAAAGACTTACAATGTTCTTGTTTCCGTTCCATTCTATCTTCAGCGAGATTTACAAAGCGTCTTCGTGTCTGTAAGCGCTTTGCTGCCCGTTCATCGTCATGCGCTGATGCCGCTGCTGCCCAAACCTTGAAGTACTTTCAATCATTAGCTTAACTAGATACCAAATAATTGCCCATAAAAATCACCTTTGCTAGTGCATCCGCCTCCTTCAGTATCTCACGCTCTTGTTCATCGGCTTCGCGCAATGCAGCCTCATAACGCGCTTCAAACTCATCCCAGTCAAATGGTTCAAGAACAGTTGGTGTATCCGGCGGATCAGAGTTACTGGCTTGTCGATCATCCTGAGGTTCAGGTGTCCTGTTGTTAGCATGCGGGTGCCTCTGCATATTGTTCATGTCGGTTTCTTCAGGCGCAGAAGGCTTGATTTCGTCTTGGGGTATGCTTCTCGCTGTCTTCTTGTGGTGGAAGTGGTGAATCCATATTCGGCGGTCGCGTCTAATTGCCAGGGTTACAGTCGACCAAGCAACAGGGGTGTCAGTGTAAATTGGAAACGTGCAGCGCTGTAAGTGAACCAGCTCAAGGTTTCTTTTTTGTGGCGTTGAGAGAGCAACGGTGAATCAGCCTGGTTCTCGAGTCTTTCATACAGTGAGATGATTTTTTATCCGTAGAAACCGTAAAGATCAAACCTTGACGTTGATATGTGACCAAGTCAGTAGTCTGCTTGAGATGAACAAGCTGGTGGAAGGCTAGGTGGATGTTCCTGCTGGTTGGTTGCCTGTGTGGCTTACGTTCATGCGCCACAGCCCTGTCACTATGAATGCTCGACCCGTGACTCGATCTTCAACCTTGAAGCCTACAAGTCATCTGGCTTTCATTTCAAGCACTTACCTTGGCCGAATAAGCATGCCCCCCTCATCCTTTTCGATACCGGAAGGCTGAACGTGGTTCTCTTGATCTCCTCAGATCAACAGATTACGGCAACAACCTCATCACAAGTGGCAAGCATACAGGCCAAGATGGACTGCGATATCTGTCATCGCAACTATGACGCCAAGCGTCTTCCATTTCTCTGCACCGTGGACGCCAGAAATTCGCTCTTAGAAGGTCGCCTGAAGAATGTGGAACTTCTCATCGAAAATGAGAGCCTCCAGAATGAGATAAACGATTTATTGGATGAGACGAGTGCCCCAACTAAGGATCGCAAAGAATCGCTACAGGCGCACCAGCGAACCGCTGAAGATAGAACCACTCAGATACTTGCCGCCGCCGATAGGCTCAGAAATGATATCAAAACCGCCAGAGAGGAGATCCAGGCCAGGAAGGCTGCGCTCTCCCGTCGCAAGTCCGATATCGCAGCTGTTTCTGATGGCCTGGTTGAACGCAGAGTAAGACAACAAAAGGATATTGAGACAGATATCGGCAGAGTCAGGTATAAGTGGTCTAGAAGCGCTGGTGATATGGCTCGTACTCGATCTTTCCTCTGTATGGAAGCAGCCAGGCTGTATGGACTTGAGAGAGTCAAAGAAGGCTCTACTGGTAAATATGAGTATTACCTAGGTGGAATCCCCGTTGTGGATTTGTCTGGAATGAATTGTAAGGTTACATATATCTCAACCAAAGCCTACACTAACACGCTCATAGCATCAACGCCTGAGATGATATCTACTTCTCTCAGCCACGTTTGTCACATCCTCATGCTTGTATCACATTATCTCTCTATTCGTCTTCCTGCGGCAATCACTCTTCCTCATCGCGACTACCCACGCCCAACTATTTTCAATCTAGCTGCCTCATATAGATCTGGCGACCCAGTTTTTCCTAGTCAGATAGGAGTGGTTAATTCCTTCAACCACGGTGACAGGGACTCTCAACAGGCCTCACGTCCGAGACCTCTTTTCATCGACAAGTCGCTAGCGCTGCTAGCCAAGGAAGATCCGGCGACTTTTTCGTATTTTATCGAGGGTGTCACTTTGCTCGCCTACAACATCGCCTGGGCTTGCAGTACGCAGGGTGTGTCGATTGGAGACAAACCCTATTTTGAGGATATATGCAACATGGGCCGCAACTTACACAACCTCCTCACGAACCAACAAACCGCCGGTGGGAATCTCTACCCGGTATCATCTAGCAAAAAAGACCCCAGCTCATCTAAGAATGATGTTGAAAGCAATTCCAGTCGTATGGGGCAGTATTCTCACGGTACGACATTCTACTATCTTGGGGGAGCAGAAGGCGCAGAGTTCAGCAAGACTTTCAAACTTCCTGGTCCTATGAAGCTTGCAGATAGGCTTAAGAAGAAGCTGCTTAGTGAGGCGCCTGCCCCCGACTGGGAAGTTCTCGATGATGATGCTTGGAAAGTTGAAGAAGAGCCAGTAGAAACAAATCAAGCCAACAGGGATTTGCTTGGTGGTGATAAGAGCTCTCCCCGCAGAGGAACTAGTGGTTGGATGAAGGTCAAAAATAGATAGCATGTATAGACACCTACAGCATCACTTGATGGCTATAAATTCCAACGAACCTTCATTGTGAATTCAAAATCGTTTATTAAATGTACTGATCAAAACTTTTTGCTCACAGAAGAAATAAACTACCTATACATAGGAGGTGAGCCAACTTAAACTATCCGAAATTCCACCACCTTTTGCATTGATTCTCTGTTCTTTAGTAAGCAAGCTTTTGCTCATTGAAAATTTTGATATTGGTTTTTATTTTCAGTCTCTATCCTTGACAAAGGCGTCCTTGCAGGCCTCAGGAATTCGATCTAAGATCTGGATGCCTGGCCCTCTGTTTGATCCTGGCGGGCCAAAATGGCTCGCATACAATGGACTCGGGTTCGATACAGTTGACTGTGATGGTCTTTGGGTAGAAGCATCTGGGTTACTTGGGGTCGTGATTGGCCTTGAGGCCTTGCTTGTCCTTGTTGGGTGAAATATGCTTACTTTCTTGGAATTCCGTTTCGCTCTTGCTTGCACTTGGGCCTCATTCTTCCTTCTCAATTGTTCAACCTTCTGGGGGCCAGGTCCTGTGTTCTGAGATACCGTGGGCGCCATCGCTGCAGATGGGTTGTACATTTTAGGGTTACCTCCAAGGAACATCAGCCCGCCTATCTGGATAGGGGCAACATTTTGATGCTGTTGTACATCACTAAGACCAGCTTCTATGGGTATGTTTTCATTCGAAGGAGTTCGCTGTTGAGCTTCTTGTTCTACTGCTGGGTAAGATGTTGCAAGGTCATCGGTAAGAAGAATAGGCCCACTTTCTTAGGTGTCACTCGAGATGACCCTGCTGGGCTGGCCGGGATCGAACTGGTAGAGGCTGGGGGTGGGGGAGCGGTTGTGATGGGTTGAAGTGGCTGAAAAGAGGGAGTAGGGGAGGTAGTGATGGCAGGAGTTAGTGTGGGCTCTGGCACATGGGTGAGAGTATGTGAGGCAAGGAGTGGAACGGATGAGGGCTCAGGCTCTTCCGCATTTGCTTCGCCTTTGAATACAACAGTCATATTGGAGTTTATAGTTGGTACAGGGCCAGAATATCCTTTGCCCTTGTCTGCAGAGCTTTTTGTGTCTTCCTTCGTCTTTAGTCCGTCCTTTGTGGAGACTGGCTCAGGGGATGGTCTGCTTTGTTGAGACTCTGGAAGTTCTGTCTCATCCTTTGCTGGTTCTGATCGGGGCACAATGAAACCAGTCTCTGGCTCGGCGACTGGGACCTTGCGTTCTTCAAGAACCATTGGATCAGTCTGCATACCATGGTCGACATAACCCATGGGCCTCGACTTCTTTGGCTCTCTCTGAGTAGCCAATCCGTTTGTGTGATCTCATCTACCATCACAGCTGTCTTCTTCTTTTGTTCCTGGTCTTTGAACTCTCCTTGACGATTAACCCATCGTCTCCTGATGTCTAGGCCAGCGTCCCGACTCGAACTGGCATTAGGGGAAGGAGGAGGGGAAGGAGAGAGAGGTCCATTGGCGTTGAATCTACCAGCTAAAGAGACGGGGTTTTGGGCCATACGAGGAATAGTAGGACCTAGGCCAAGTTGTCGACGATAGCGTGGCTTTTTGTTTTCCTTCGAGTTGATGCCCTCCCAAAAGCGGCGAGCCTTTATGTCTTCGCCACTCTTCTTCAAGTTGTCTGCCTTTATAGCATCAAGTTGAGCATCAAGTCGAGTTTGTCGTTTGTCCATGTCCTCCTTTAGGAGCTGTTTCATCCAAAGTTCTCCACGAGTATCGTTCGGGTGGGTACTTCCGCTTGGAGGATCTGGGAAATGAATCTCGAAGTCGAATCCATAGTATATGTCATCTTTTACAGAAAGGATACATTCTAGCACCTTTCTCAACCCTTGGAAAATCCAGAACTTGGTGTTGGGGAAATAGAAACTAAGGATTGGCAGAGAGGGAACGATGGAAATCTTATACCGTGTTCCGCAGAAGAATCCCGTTTCATCTATATAGCTTAGTGACTCGCCCCAGTATACTGAAAGCAGTACCAAGGTTAGGGACACAAGATACAACATGATGACGGCTAGCGAGAGTAGGATGAGTCCGAGTTCCTTGGTCAACAAGTGACTGATAGAGAGGGAGAGGAACATGAAAGGGAGCAGTGGTATACAATAATGAATCGGCGATGTGTATGGCGTAGTCTAGATGCTCTTTGTCGACACTCGCGGATGTTGAATATAGAATCCCACTCGCAGTTCTCCTGGAGGGGAAGCCAGGACCACCAGAGGCGCTCTCATGTGCGCGTTATGTTATTGACGGGTATTAAAAAGATGGCTAGATGATCACAAATGTTAGTTTGCCTGGAATAATATAAATATAGTAGTATAGTGCAGTATGCAAAGGGTATCTATCTGAAATGCGACTGTTTATATACGAGAAACGTCTGGAGACTCAGATGGGTTGCGATGTAGGAGTTGAAGGCTGATAAATAGTAAGCTTATGAAAGAAGAAGAATCTTTTTCACAGAATCTATTTGTTCTGAATAGAAGCCCGTTATTAGTAGCCTTGGTTAGCACCTAGTGACAGCTGCCGGCCCATCAGTGTCCGAACAGACGGCAGGCACTGCTGAACAGTGACAGCAGAGATATAAATTCTTTTGGTTAATTAGCATTGTTGGTTGGCTATGTCGTCGATACATTGATCCATTATTGAGCTTGTTCGGCTAGGAAAGCAGATTGTTCATGACATGGTCAACCATAGCTCAATGCTTGGAAAGGAAGCCTAGTTGTATCTCGAAGTTTATGCATGAGTACAAACACTAGATAAGTAGACAACAATGAATCAATGCAAGCTGTATCACTTTATGCATAGATACTCAAGAACAAATACCAGGTGGACAACAATAGATGCAAGCTTGCACCCAACTTCTTTGTTCAACATCAACTTTCAAAACAATACAAAGCACTCCTGTACACAAAGGCCAACGCAACACAACCCTAGGTATCTATGTCCAAACAACGCCGGTGTTTCATTCCAATATGCTCCCGTTCCCATCATCACTCATTAACTTGCTTCATGTGCATTACCCTGCCCTACGACCTCTTGCAATCAGTCTTCCGTGCAACTCCACCACCACATCACTCCATTGCTCTTCGCCGGCCCCGACGGCTTTGCCAATCCTTGTGGTAAGAAAATCTGCCACTTTAGGCACGTTAAAGTGTTCGCCATATAAGACTTTGGCTTCGGGCACAATCATTACATCGAGCCCCTCCCCCTTGCTTTGAACCTGGAGATTGAGCTTGATTTCAACACGTGTCTCGAGGGGCACAAGCAGCAGAGATATTGTAACTGCCACACTCGAGTCAGATGTCCTCTCCACTGTTGTAGGAAAAGTAGCGTTGAGATTGCGGACTTGTGTCGAAACTAGATTTGCCTTGTCCCAAGCAGCTTGGACACTTTTCAGAAGTTGAGAAACCTCGGTGTGGCTCTGAGGAAGCGCGCGTACATGGTCTCGAATACTCTGTAAGAAAAACTCTTTCTCTGGAGTCTTCAGGTGTGTATTCTGCTCCCGGTTATCGGCGATGTACCAAAGGTCAATTGTCGAGTTGGGTTGGTGTTCCTGGAATGATGCGATGTCAAAGACAATCTCAATCTCACGCTTGTAGGCCATCGACAGCACAGTGCCCGAGATACCAGTCACTGACCAGCCATGTTGCTTCTCAATAGCATCAGCCCGGGCTGAAAGCTAGGTTAGCTACTACTCAATAACACATCGACTTCGGGAAAGACATACCTTTAAGGCTATTAACCTCTGTACTCGTCCAGCCACGGCACTCTTCTCGAATTTTCTCAGAGTCTGCAATATCCTCAACGCAGCTCTGTTTCTGTGCGACCAAGTCCTCCACTTCGACTTCTGAGGCTTGAAATTGCTCCCTCAACTCGGCAATACGTTTCTTCTTATAATCGACATCCTCATCGAGAGACGCCAACTCGTCACGAGCAGCTTCAAGATCAGCAGGGTCACAGTCAGCAAGCTCACGAGCAACCTCCTCAAGGTTGTTGCTCTCTTCCACGAGCGATTTGTAACGTGCCACAATAGCAGGCAGTACAGAATCAAGGAGGCTCTTCTGCTTATCCAGAAGCTCTTTGTCAGCATCCATTCCATCATTAATTCCAAGAAGGCCCTCCTTCAATCCCTCCTGTAGCTTCGTTCGCCACTCGTACCACATAGCTTTGCTCAAAAGGCGAGCATGGTTCTTGACATTCATGAACTGCTTATCCATTAGAGTTTTGATTTCCGGTGTTGCAGCCATGTACTCTTTGAATAGTGGAGGATTCTCTTCAAAGGTGTCGGTCTCGATTTCTTTAACGATCCGTCGGCCTTCGGAGATGTACTTCTTCAGCTCGCGACATGAGTGCTGATAGAGCTCGAGCATCGGTACTGTGCAAGCGCCAGCAACAACGCATCGTTCCAGGGAAAGGTCGTCTTCGCCAGTATTAAGAAATCCATTGTCAAGAGTTCCAGGTGCTTGTGTGTGACGACGCTTCGTGGTCGTCAACTCCATGAAACGAATCGAGGTCATATTCAGGAAGTCTTGAAGATGGATCCTCTCTCCGTCTTCTTCAGCCTCTGCCTCAGCTTCATCTTCCAGCTGTTCAGCATCTTTAACTGGAGATTTATCAAAATTTACGAGGTGGCCAGCTCGGTCATCTTCGATGTCCTTGAATCTACCTTGGTGTCTCGGTGTGGTCGCGGCATCAGGCTTCTCTGGCGATGATAATGTTGGAGTAGAAGCACTTGGCTGCAGGCTTTGTCGAAATGAAAAATTCAGCCTTCCTGTCGTCTCTTCCTTAGAGGGTGGTTGCTGGAGTCTGACATTCTTGACTGGGCTCCCTTGGCGACCTTTAAGGCGCTTCACAGCATCGTTGTCCTCAGGTTCGTCCTCATCGTCATCAAGTTCGTTTGGTCGCTTGCCGAGAAGACCTTTGGCACTTCCAACGTGGAGACTCTTGCGCCCCCTTAGCGGCTTACGTTTGGGACTCAGGCTGTCAATCATCTCTCGCAGGTTAAGCGTGGCTTCTGCACCGTCAGCTTCACGTTCAAGGATCTTTCTGCGATTTTCTTTATCCTCCTCTTCCTGTGCTTCTCGATCAACCTCCTCAGTCATCTCCTTAGGATCCTCAAACATGACGCCACGCTTCCCGGGCACAAAGTTGGTCGCCATATCACCAATTGAGCCGCGACGGTCGAAAAGCGCAGTGACCTGTGGGGATCCGAGTCCAGCCCGGTCAGCGCCAACTCCAGTCAGATTCCGTTGAGGTGTCAGCACGACTGTTGAAGTCCGGTTGCCGCTTCTTAAATTATTCTGGAAAAGACCTTGCTTCGGGGTAGACTTGACAGGTGATGGGGTCCTCGAGCTCGCTCTCGTGGTTCTAGCAGAAGGCGGCCGCTTTGGAGAAGCGGAACGGGGAGTGATGGTTCTTTCCGAAACAACGGAGTCGAGTTGGGGTGTAGCTGGTTTGGCGGATGTTGGCGTCCTGGTCTTGAGTGACTGGGGTGTTGTTATTGCCTTTGCAGGTGAGGGTGTCCTGGAGTTTCTGGGGTTTGCTTGGGGTGTTGAGAGCTTTGGACCGGCACTATTTCGTGATGTCCTGCTTGGAGTCCTTGAGGGTCCGGGGCTTGGGGTTGTAGTCCGCTTGTCGCTCAAAGGGGGTTTCAATTGTTCGTTAGCTGAACTCTTGCTAATGGCAGCCTGAAGTGCGTCGTCAGGAGTTTCTGCATTATCAGCTTCCTCCTCCATGGCTCGCTTGCCCAGATTTCGTGAGCCCCCCGTCGCTTTGCTAAGGATGCCCCCAATGGCAGTGGTCATGTCCATACCCATTGTAGCGTCACCGTCATCCTCATCCACATCGCCTTCTGCATCGTCTCCACTTGGCTTTGACAGGATTTGGCCAACTGCAAGAGTCATATCCATTGGAGCGTCTTCCTCGTCCTCGTTCTCGACTCGATTGACTGTGCGCCTTCGTGAAGCAGCAATGCTCTTCCTCTTCTTTTGTGAAAGAACACCGCCCATTACAGTAGTGAGCTCCATGGACATATCTTCGTTAGCATCCGATTCATCATCTTCCTCGGGGGCTGAACGTCGAATACCGCCGATTGCAGTTGTGAATTCCATTGTGGCTTCTTCCATCGGGGCGTCGTCTTCATTTTCGTCATTTTCAACAGGAGCGTTGGTCTTCTGAGGTTGGTTGACGATACCACCAAATGCCCGGGTAACATCCATAGACATGTCCTCATCAAGGTTCTGTTCTTGCGGAGGTTGAGACTTTATGATGCCGCCAATTACCCGAGTGACATCCATAGACATGTCTTCGTCGGGGTCGTACGGTTGTGCAGGTTGAGGCTTAATTATGCCGCCCACTGCGCGTGTCATGTCCATATCCATATCCATACTCATATTTGTTTCCGTGGCTTCCTCTGTATCTTGTTTCGGTGTTGGCTGAGCACGAGGTGGGGGTGGCAGATTTTCCTGGTCCTGAGCAGCAATGTTGTTCTTGTTTTCCTTGCCCCATCCAAACATAGGGATGAATTCTTCATCGTCGTCCAGGTCGTCATCCTCCTCATCTTCAAGTTGCTGGTTGCCAGCTCTTCGTGCAGCGAGTCTGAGCGCTTCGTCTAAGGTGGATGACTCGCCGTCGGAGTCAACTGATCGATCTGAGGCAGCTGTTGTTCCAGTAACGTCGTCAACAGTCATCATCGTTCCATCGTCAGATTCACTACTGTCATCGTCGCCGTCCTCCTCAACATCAGCAACCTCTTCGACCGCATCTGCAGGTTCGGAATCTGAACTATAGAGTGTCGTCGCAGTATCGTCCTCGGAGTTGTGGAAATTGACTGGTGGAAGCCCAGAACTTCGTCTCTGCTTCTTCTCTTCGTCATCTTGCGCTCTCTGCTGTGCAGCGGCGTTTGAAAAGGCAGAGTTTCGTCGTGTCGAATCTGTGGATGTGGTCGAGTCTTGATTGAATTCAACTTCGTGAAAGGTGTGAAGAGTTGCCTCCGCGGCGAAAGATACGCGACGGTTGGCAAGAGATTTGCGACGGGCATCGCGCCGTTCTCGTTCCTCTCGTTCTCGAGCTGCAGCTTGCTGTTCTTCTTCGGTCTTGACTGCGATCTTGGAGCCGCTGTTATCTGTACTTGTCAGGGTTGAAACGTCTTTTGTAGGTTCTCCAAAGTCAATTAAGTCCGACTGTTTTGACTTCATAGGTGGTATTTCAGGAATTGGCATGGTCTGTTTGAGAATTGAGCGCGGGGCTCTCGATGGGGCAGCGAGAGACTGAGTTTATTAGTATCCGTTATTTGAATTAAATAAACAAGAATTTGGCTCACGGCTCTTCTGTTTCCGTTGGCTTTCATAAGAGCATCCAGGCCACCAGGACCTAAACTCTTGCTCCTCGACTTTTTGCGACTCGCAGCCAACGAAGTCGTGACGTCGACAGTCGCATTTTCCTTTTCGAATGCCTTATTAACATCTGTATGTGCACCGATTGATCTGCGCGTGCGCCGCGTGGCGGGCAAAGTGGCATCTGTAGGCGCCATTATAGGTGATAGATGTTAGGTCTTGTCGAGTTCAATTCCAACCCCAGCATGAAACGCGACGGCGATAAGTGATAGTGGGCTATGACTATCTCGCGCGTGTTTGTTTACTTTGGCTGCCAGGGGAGGCAGGACCCACGTCAATCAGTCTGGGTGCTCTCCTGATTAAGTTTTACCCGCCTGATCGCCGCCATATTTGGCGCCAGCTCACGTGCAGTCAAGCCACAGATGTCCCTCCTCTTATCACGTGGAACTGTGGCGTTACTCGGCTGGCACCTTCCCTAATTTTTTTCTCAAGCCCTAACATTTGGTGTGCACCACTTGCCCACCAAACTGAACTAGAAATCTTCTTCGCCAATCTTTCGCCTTATCCCAGCTCAACATCTCGTTACGGTACCTGCCCGAGAAGGATAATTCAAGATGTCAGTTACAGTCCAGCGCAACGCAACGCCGAAATCGAATGAATATGAAAACGAATGAGTCGCTGACTTTTACAGGGCGACCGAGTTGACCGTCCAGTCGGAGCGTGCTTTCCAGAAGCAGCCTCACATCTTCCAGAACTCGAAGACCAAGACCAAGAGCACCCGACCGGGCAAGGGTGGCCGACGATGGTACAAGGACGTTGGTCTTGGTTTCCGAACCCCCAAGACCGCCATTGAGGGCAGCTACATCGGTACGTGCGACAGATTAGAGGTTATGGGACTTGAAGGAGGAGCACACGAGAACGAATATCGCCAAACGAGATGCATGTGGACGATACGACAGCAATAGGGCATGCGAGGAGGACATGCGCAAAATAAAATTACTGTTTGAGCGCATCACTAACATTTTGATCTACAGACAAGAAGTGCCCCTTCACTGGTCTCGTCTCTATCCGTGGCCGTATCCTGACCGGTACCGTCGTTTCCACCAAGATGCACCGAACCATCATCATTCGCCGAGAGTACCTTCACTTTATCCCCAAGTACTCTCGTTACGAGAAGCGACACAAGAACGTTGCCGCCCACGTCTCCCCCGCTTTCCGTGTTGAGGAGGGTGACCAGGTCACTGTTGGCCAGTGCCGACCTCTCAGCAAGACTGTACGTTTGGGCCGATATATCTGGCGTTATTTGAGACAAAAACTAACATCAATCCAAGGTCCGCTTCAACGTCCTGCGTGTCCTGCCCCGAACTGGCAAGGCTGTTAAGAAGTTCTCTAAGTTTTAAGTTGGGACGTTCTTCTGGCATTTTTTGGCGTGAAATCATCAGAGGAAATGAAAAGTTTCCGATGACGGGTCGGGCACTGGATGTTGCGATGCAAATGGTTGTGCTATAGATGCAATCGCGAATAAAAAGGATTCACGAAGACAATTGTTTTGGGTTGATGGTTCAATCGGGCGTGATATGGCTAGGAAAAGGGTCATCATGATCTCAAGATTACGTTCATACCTTTGACTATTCACCGACCAAAAAAATGCCAGTGCCTTGTGAGGAGCTGCTGCTTTGACTTGTGTGACGCAGATGTATCTGTGATGAAGAAGATATCAAGTCTATGATAGATCTGCTCTTTAATCTGGCGAGGTGCCAGGCGACCTTGAATAAAATAAATAGCTATGACAATGACATGAATTACACTCTCATGAGCCAAACGTGTGATATGAGCTGGAAATAATTTCGAAGTTATTTGCTGATGGATGAGTTCTCTGATTGAATCACTGTTATAAACGGAGCTGAAGCACAGTGTTCGTTACAGTGTATCGTAACAATCCATACCTCCGCTTTATCACAGTTGAAGCTATGCTGAAAGTTTGAAGGGCCAACTTCAAGACCGGCTTCGATTGAGAATCCAATCCCTCCCTTAAGATTTATCTTTTGCAGCCAACTTCTCTACAATGGGCTGGATATCCTCAGTCCTAGGAACCGATAAATCGTCGGATCCTCTCTCGAAACTTGATCCCAGCCTCCGCGACTTTCTTGAGAAAGAATCTCCCCTCAAATACCCTTCCAACCAACCTACGAATTCTTCGCCTGCAGTTCAACAACCCAATAATATCGATGCTGCGGTAACAACGACACAACCACAAAAACCAGCCGTTCCCTCGGCAAGCCTTTATCAGGACGGGCGATATGCCCACCTGTGGAAGAACTACCAACCGCTCGCCGAGATCGAAGCCGAGACAGCGACCGATCATGAAAAGTTGATGAGTGTTCTAGAGGCTTACAAGGCACGAAAGGAAGCCATAGGCAAAGCGGCGCTGGAGAACTGCGCGGAATATCAAGAGGAGTGGGTGAATTGTATGAAGCACGGAAGCTGGGAGGACCAATTACAAATGTGCAGACATCAAGTGCGCAGATTTGAGAGGTGCTACATGATGCAGTCGGTATGTTATTCGCCGTTTAACCCATGCTTCATATGACTAATTCTGTATAAAGCGGTTCCTTCGTGCACTGGGACATGGATCAGTAGTGGGCAGGTCGCCTGCGGTGGAGGAAGATATCCAAATGCATGCTGACTCTCTCTATCAACGAATGATCAAGCACGAGGAAGAGGTAGAAAAGGCCAAGACCGAAGGACTACCTGTTCCAGTCTTCCAGGCGGCCTTACCAAAGGCCAAGAATGATGCGGTCATGCCAACGGAAGAACTTCAACAGCAATGGAAGGAGCAGCTTGATAAGCTACCAGCCGAGGAGCGTGCGGTTGAAGAAGCTGCTCTTCGCGCGGATCTACAGGCCAAGGCTGAGGTTGCGGGCAGCGTTCAGAAGATATGGGATACGCAGGCCGAACAGAGGAAACAGAGACAGGCAGAGGGAACCTCAACATTTGGAGACTACATTGCCTCTCTGTTTGGAAAGTCTGGGAAATAAAATGGGGGAGCTGAAACAAGAGGCATTGTATAAATCCTGTATATCGTGATAAGCAGACTGGCGGTGTACCCGTCCAGGATGCATGACTCAATGTAAGACTATACGAATGAATATATCAAACGGATCAAGGCATGTTTATAGTGTCTCTTTACCTACCCACGTCACCTGTCTACTTGTTGAAGTAGGGTGGTTCGTACATGTTAACATCCAAGATGGAGCAAAACAAAGGCATAACAACTACCACAATTGCACAACTAAACAAGCCTAATCTCTTTGAATACCAGCCGGATTATCTGCCTAGGCATTACTTCGCAAAGCAAGCCATCAAGTACAGATAGTGGAACTGATACATGTGAATTGTATGTTCTCTCATCTACAACCTCGCAATGGGTTTCCTACCCTGTAATAAAGCGGCTCGCCATGATTCTGCTGCCAACATGAGCCTAATTACGACCTGTTGTTTCATCAAACACCTCGGTTCCGTGGTCTAGTTGGTTATGGCATCTCGTTAACACCGAGAAGGTCCCCGGTTCGATCCCGGGCGGAACCACGCTTTTTTGCTGTTATTGGCACCATTTCCTTTTGTCACTGGATAGTGGAGATCTAGTCATGAAGGACAGGTTTTATACAAAATAAGTGCCATACTTTACGTACTGATGTTCTCCCAAACTACTAATCCAACATGTCTATTTACTAAAGTACTTTCTGTATAATACATCGGATACATAGATATGTATACTAATAACTTGTTTACTATAATTGTTCGATAGCATCGTCTGCTTATTTACTTCCTCTTAGAGCTTACACTGTATTTATATGGATGGAAATAACCAGAGAATCTAAAACGGAGAAGAAGATGAGAAACAGAAAGCGAAAGGAGTGACTTTGAATTGCAAGATAAATAAATGTTGACTGAGCGTTTAAGTCATGCATGCTATCCTGAGCAAAGATTACTCGAGTGAGTCTTGTCTAGCATAATCAACTCGCCCTGGCTTGGGTAATAAGGTGGACGGGCTCCCATGACATAAATGAAGCAATCAGAGGAGAACACTCTTGAAATGACAGCTGTGAGCCAGGCATTCGGTTTAGGTTGTTCTTAATAAAGGCTGTATCACGCTCAGACACTGGGATAGGTCGAAGAAGTTTATTACTCTATTGGAACAGACACCCAATAGTAGTTTCTAAATCATGATAACAATGCTACCCAAACTCCATCCCGGGGAGTCTATCGCCCCAGGACATTCAAGCTGAGCCAAATGCTTAGCAGCATCCCTCGTCGCAGGCGCAGAGACCGCAGCAGATCTCGCATCCAGCCTCCTCACCACCACGCATGGTCATGTCAGGCTGAGGCTCAGCGCTCTTCATTCATGTCAGTCTGTGAAGTATAGAGGGTCCTCTTGGACACAAACTTACGGGCTGCTGTGTGACGATGTCTCCGTTATCAGAGGTCATGGGGGCTTGCTGAGTGGGTTCCATTGAGGCAGGCATATTGAATGATTGACGAGATCAATCAGTGAATCGAGATGTTGAAACGGTGAAGAGTAGTAGGCTTAAAAGTAGAGTTGTTTGTCTAGTGTTGTGTATTGTGTAGTAGCAAGAACTGTAATCCCACAGTTAGGAATGAGCTCTTAAGTACCTATAGCCAACCCAGAGGCCTCTCTCTTCACTAAAACTCAGCCACCTTGGTCCCAGAAGCTCCTGTCTTTGTCTATCTCCTTGATTGGCCTTACCGTATGGTCCTTTTTGATTCAGCTTTGGCTTGAGCTTGTTGTGACGTACGCTTGGGATGCCGAGTAGCCGTCCAGATGTCCACGGCTGCTCCCGTATAGAGTGTTCTGGCCAGGGTCCCATACTAAAGTATAAGACAAAACGGCAAACAGACGCCGAGTATAGCTTCTTTGAGTGTTGTCATTCGCCAATTATCGAGTCTAAAGCTGTAAGCAAGCCATTAATCGGCACGGTCACTGCCGAAAGATGCGGTGCCGAACTTCCGGAACGCCCGCATTCCACATTTATGCAAGCCGCAAAAGCTTGAATAGGCAATACGACAAACAGGGATATTAGGTGAGAGACAACACTAGCAAGACATGGGGAAGAAACCGAAGCGAAAAGCATAATTGATATTAACAACGATAAAAACATTATGCCTTCTTCACATAATGATCGACAATATGCGATAGATAAAAAAAAATGTAAAGGGTGAAACGAATAACCAAAACCACAAGCTTAGAATAATGGTTTCAGAGAGCCCGTCTAAATTTTACTATTGGAACCGCTAGTAATGTGGAAGCAGATTAGACGCTGCAGCACATCAATTGTCAGATTAAAGCGTTCCGTATGACCCTGTCAGAGTCAATGCATACAATCGAACCAAAAGTTTAAGTCATCTTGGGTTAGCAAAAACAGGCCATATTGTAGCAATCACGGATGCCACTTCACGGCAAGCAACTAAAGCAGAGTATAAGGCGAGCAACAAATCGATTTCTCTCGACTTTTTGTCCCCCCAGCAACTCAGCCATTGGCATACCCAGGTCCGAGTGTCCGTCTTTTCCTCCTTTTTTTATGTTTCTCTTTCTTTTGTTTTTGTTTTAATACTTCGAGAGCTTTGCAGCCTTGAAACGGCTGACTGGTTCCCGTCCGCCATCTTGCTCCTCCAATGGCTGAATTGGAGATTCGTCTTCCTTGAGGAACCCACCTTCTCGCTGGATAAACTTCTTTCTCAGCTTGTGGTGCTCATCGGCAACCTCTTGATATATCAATTCATCATCAAATTCATTAGGTGGGTGAGGAGCAGCGCCGGTCGATTCGCGCTCAATCAATGTGTCAGCGAGTGTTGTTCCTTCGGGGCCGGTGGGTGCCATAGGTCGATCTTGATCCAAGAACTTGGCGGGGACATCAAGAGGGCCAGGCGGAACAGTATCTCTCGCCTTCTTGAATCGCGATGGTTTGCGAGTCGACTTGGTGTTAATGGAATCTGGGATCGTGACAGTGCTGGAGCGCTCGACAATGTCGCTCAGTGGTTCCACAATAGGCTCCTTCTCCTTGATATGGTCTTCTCTTATCGGGAGAGCTGTGGGTTCGTTCTCCGGTGCGATGTCCAAATTGGAGGCAAATCGTACGCCCTTTTTGCCATTGGGCTGTTCTGGTTGTTTCTCTTTGATGTTCGACTTCGCAGGCGCAGATTTTGAGGCCGATGCTGATGACTTCGTTTCCGCGGAGGCTGATTTCACAACGATACGGCCAATGCCTTCTTCGTCTTCTGAACTTTCATCATCGTCCTTATACAGTGACTGTTCGCCAAAGCGCGACTTGATGCCCAGTTTCTTCTCCAACTCCAGCATTCTTTGACGGTAATCATCTGTCACGACGCGACCAGTATACCGACCATACTTGTCCTCCTGGTCGTCATCATCGTCATCCTCAAAACCTTCATCGCTGTACTCAAATTCATAGCTGTCACTGTCCCCCTCTTCAAGTTGCAGCTCGGCGACAACAGCACCGACTTCACCTGAGTATTCAAGCATCTGCCGCCGCAACTCTGCATCCTCCTCATCCTCATCCTTAGGAAGGTACGCCTGTTCGTTGCTGATTTTCTCCTGCTCTCTGGCATGGTTCATGATCTCTTCAACACGCTTAGCATTCCGTGAGACTTGGGGCGTGGGGCCGTCTTGCATTTTAGTATTTGTAGCAAAGGACACTCCTTTACTAGCAGATGGGGCTAGGATTGTGGTCTCAAGCTCTGTCTCTTGAGGAGGGCTTTGCTTTGAGGGCCCAGATTCTTTCTGTTTAGAACTCTCGGCGTGTGAGGCTGGGTCCCCACCCTCGAGATCCCTGACACCGGCCTTTTCGAGGGCATCTTGAATCTTCGGTAGGGCACTATCAGGTTGATTTAGCTTGTAAGAAATGACGTTATCATCATCGTCAAGTTGCTCGACAATTTCAGTGATAGGTAGACCGTCTTCTTCAAGGACTCCAGGTTGGATTTCGGCAAGCTTGGCCTCAGCAGCACTGATCTGTTTCTGTAGCGATGCGATGTTGGTGGTAACGTAATCGATGCGTCGGTCAAGGATATTCAAGATCTGCTCGCCAGATCGATGTGTCCTTTCACCAAATATCTCATCAAGCTCACGGTCCTTCAAGAGCTCTCCCTCGAAGCCGGCGTGGATTGTCTTAAGTTCTGTCTCTCCGCTGTTGCACACAGCCTCAACCTCTTCTTTGAGCATCTCATACTCGGCGTCCCAGGTCTGCCAGTGCTTTAATGCATTCTGGAGCTTGCTGATATCGTCTTCAAGTTGCATTTGCTGTTTATCAAGATCCGAAGTTTCCGACATATCTGCTAATCTGGCGTAGCACTTTCGATGCTATGAGGCAAAGGTGAGAAAGAAAAAAGGTTGTGAGGCGTTGAAGTCATGATGAATGGTCCAGTCTCTCCACTAAGGAAAAAAAAGGTTAAGAGCCGTTCTTTGACATGGCCGGATTATCATCGGCTAACGTCCAACTCCATGACCAGAGCCCCACAGGCCCTTGACCTATGATCATGGCTGACGATTAGCGTTATGCACGCCCTTCAAGTTACAGACAAAGACGGGTCAGCCAGATTGTGACGAGGGAGGTTCACGCTGCAGCTTTGCTCGGGTCTAACTTGATCTGTGGTAGCCAGTATAATATCAATTACTGTAAGATAAGAACATGATACCTTCGGGCTGGCGAGAAAAAAGTGTAGAGGCGTTGATCAAGGGATGCCCACTTTGGAGCGAGTTATCAATGAGCACGACTCTGTACACAATATGAAATTTATATTTACGAGACGGCGTAGGACGGTGCCCGCCTATTGGGCTACCGCAAGGATAAACAGCCTTATAAAGGCACAAGTATCTGCGTGAGGGGGCTTATCCGTTTCTTAATCCTCTTCAAATCCTGACATTTAGCACCTTTCACTTATACAAGCTCTTGACTACCTACTATCCCAACCATGGCAGAGTCCCATGAGACTAGAACTCTCGAAGCCAAATGTTACTGTGGCTCTGTACACTACACAATTGATGTGCCAGTCTCGAAACTACCTCTTCTTACTCATCTCTGTCATTGCAGCCTCTGCAGATATGGCTCAGGCGCGCCCTGCATCTTTCATGCTCGGTTGCCTGCTGGTATAAAGCCCAAGTTCATGGAACCATCATCTAGGAGCAACATGACAAGCTATGCCATTGGCGAAAAGGTTCAAACATGGAACTTCTGCTCTACATGTGGCTGCCACATTGCCTCAATTGGGCCGCCTGAAAACGAGACTTGGACAATTGCATCATCTACTTTTGCAAATGCTGCAGACTACTTTGATGTCCGCAAGCATATTTTCAGCAAGTCCACAAAGGATGGGGGATTTGCTGAGCTTCTGACACATACTGGGGGAAAGAAGTTTATTGATTGGAACCCTCCAGACGACAGTCCCAATGCCAAAATTGTTGAATCTCATTCAGAGATTGGAACGAATGGCGAAGAACGTCTGCGTGTGGAGTGTGAATGCAAGGGCGTCTCCTTCACCATTCCTCGCCCAAGCCAGGAGATCAAGGACAACGAATTTTACTCCCAGTTTGTTTCTCACAGGGACAATACTAAATGGTATGCGACTTTCGATGCATGTGATGACTGTCGACTCCACAACGGGACCAATGTCGTGGGATGGACATTTATTCCTCTGTCAGTCTGTGAGCCTCGCATCAACGATGATCTTCTCATCGGCACCTCCCAGACGTACAAGTCGTCAGACGATGTTGTGAGATCCTTTTGTGGTACTTGTGGTGCAACAGTTTTCTTTTCTCACGTTCATAGAAGGCCATCCAAAGATCATCATGTTGTCGACTTGGCCACAGGCATTATCAGAGCTCCCGAGGGTGTCATGGCTGAGAACTGGCTGACTTGGCGAGCAAGATTGGCTTGGGCTGATAGCGGAACGAGATACGATAGCAAATTTACCGAAGCACTGCAAGATGGCATGAACAAGTACGTGTTGAAAAGAGAGGGTGTTATTGAGGACTATAACATCGGTTGATAGCTCCGATTTTCGGAGGTTCGCCGAAGACAAGATGCATGTTAGCGGGAGGGAAGTTGGAGCTGCCGTTGTCAGGCATTTGTTCGAAAAGTTATTTGGAAATTGATACATACAGTTGATTTGAGACCATTCAATCCGTTGTTTTATCACTTATTATCTGCAAATTTCTATCGTGATGTCAGTCATGATTGTCTTTATCCTATCAACGGCATTCGACTCCCGAAGCCCGTCCTATCACTAAGTTAGTAGCGGGATAGAGCCCGAACAACTGCGGCGATATCGCTTCTACGTGAGAAAGCTCTATGCAATCAAGTCCATCAAGCATATTCTGAATATTTCGAAATTCATTATCAGTCCTCCGAGCGCAATTTGGTTGTTATGAAAATTGAATCTTCTCGACTCTCGCCTCAATAAAGACTTAAGCAGTTGATCACGAGCGAATTACCCGAGCTTTCTGCGAATCACTATCATCACCACAAAGACGAGACACAACTTCACCTTGACACCTCAAGAAATTACTGACTTCAATGCGTCATGTCTCTGGACGAGCTATCAGACAACCATTTAGTTTCATAGCAGTACAAAGAGCCCCGTTATCCATCATGGCCTCATCAAGCCGATCTTACAATGTGCGACAAGGCACTGAAATCATGAGTGACACAAGAATGACAAGCTGATGTAGAATTTCAGGATGCAATTGATGCGCTCAACTCACTTCAGACGCCTTTTGACATAATCGAGGCTCGCCGCAAGGCTGGGATCAAGCCTGATCGAGTGTCTATCAAGGAGATGAAGACATACCTTCATCGCATTGGATATACTGTAAGACCTCTTACTAGACATATTATCTCACGAAACTTAATAATTTTACAGCCTTCCGATCTGAATCACCTCAATATTGTTCATGTAGCTGGTACCAAAGGCAAAGGAAGCACCTGCGCCTTTGTTGACTCAATCCTCTCACAGTATCAGCTCACAAAGGGCACGCCTCGCAAGACAGGTCTCTTCACTTCTCCTCATCTCATCGCTGTTCGTGAGCGCATACGCATCAACTCAACTCCAATCTCCGAGGATCTCTTCGCAAAGTACTTCTTCGAAGTCTGGGACCGTCTTGAATCAGCACCAAAAGACGACGCAGATAAACTCATGCCACCTCGGCCAATTTATGCGCGATATCTAACATTGATGAGCTGGCATGTCTTTCTTCAAGAGGGTATAGACGTGGCTGTGTACGAGACTGGAATTGGAGGTGAATTTGATGCGACAAACGTTGTTGAGAAGCCTTTGGCATCAGGAATCAGCACGTTGGGCATCGATCATGTCTTTGCTCTGGGTGATACAGTGGCCAAGATTGCATGGCACAAGGCAGGTATCATGAAGAATGGAAGTGCGGCTTTCACAATCGAACAGGTCCCAGACGCCGATGAAGTTCTCAAGAAAAGGGCCATAGAGAAAGGTGTGGACTTGAAGGTCCTAGACATTGACTCTCGCTTGAGCACCGTCGAAATACGACCAGACGCCATCTTCCAGAAGCGCAATGCCACACTAGCTATTGCCCTTGCGGAAACAGCACTTGAAAAGATTGACGTTTCTCTACCACCCAGGACGGAGCCGTTACCCAAGGAATTCGTAGACGGACTCGAAAAGGTTGTATGGAGAGGCCGATGCGAGATTAAGAAGGAGGACAAGGTGACATGGCATGTTGATGGCGCCCATACCTCTGACAGTCTCAAGATGTCGGCAAAATGGTTCAAGGACGAGACTACAGGACGGTAAGTCATTCCATAATTGACATATTAACAGCTGACTAACAACCCTAGCAATGGTTCGCGTGTTATGATCTTCAACCAACAAGGCCGTTCCGAAGCTGTCGGCTTCCTTGAGTCCGTCTTCAAAGCCACTCGGCGTGAAGGCCAGCCGGCTTTTGACCATGTTATCTTCTGCACAAACGTCACATATTCTGCATCGGGCTACAAGCGCGATTTCGTCAATCGTCAATTCGACCCTGCTGATATTGACAAGATGACTGTGCAGCAACGCTTTGCTGATAAGTGGATGACTTTGGATCCTACAGCTACCGTGAAGGTCATGCCCACTATCGAGCAATCTATCGACTACGCTAGACAGATTGGAGAGAATCTTCCCGAGGGTGAGACAGTGCAGGCCTTTATCACAGGCAGTTTGCATCTCGTAGGTGGTGCACTGGGGATACTGGAGAAGGCTGATGCTCTGTGAGAACTCAACGAGCCCATTGGTGAACCTATAGAAAGAAAATAGGTAGCTATAATAAACCTTCAGGCTCCAAAGCTCGTAAAACGCCCCCGGCAAGATACATACTTCCTGTTGCCAAAACTTTCTGATGCGGTCCTGCGACTTTTCTTGCCTCATCAACTGTAGTTTGAATATTATCAAATATCCTAACCTGACAATTTGCAGCCCTCTCACTCATCAGTTTTGCGACTCGTGTCTGCACACTCAAGTCTCTGGCTTCTTCGTCCCTTGAAGACTTCTCCTGGTCATTTCTTGTAAAGAAAGCATGGCTGAATATGTTCTCTCGTCCTGTAGCTTCTTGAATAGTGTCGAGCAAAATTGCCAATAATTGTGTGGCATCCCTTTCCTGTTGATTGAATACTAGAATTGCAGGTTCATCTTTTCCAATATTCGCAGCGAACCACTTTGCAACCTCTTGCATACTATCCTTGGTATGCGCACCGTCAAGATGCCAGCCAATATGACCCTGTTGAATGATCTCGCAACGCCCTCGAAGACTTGCTTCCTCAAGACCAGTGATCATTCTGTCTGGGATATCGAGTAGAGCAGTCTTTGGATCAACTTCCATGCCTAGATGTTGGCGCACT
Source organism: Fusarium anguioides (assembly GCA_012977745.1). Classification (NCBI taxonomy): domain Eukaryota; kingdom Fungi; phylum Ascomycota; class Sordariomycetes; order Hypocreales; family Nectriaceae; genus Fusarium; species Fusarium anguioides. The sequence continues at coordinate 27,100 of JAALXK010000187.1, read as the reverse complement.
GCAAGCACAGCAAGAGCCTGGTTATATTTTTGAAAATCGCCTGGTAGTCTCCCGAGTACGCCTCCCCATTGTTCAACACTCGAATCGTCCAACTCCATGAGCTCAGCACCCTTCTCTTCTGCTCGCTGCTGCAGGATCTTCCTCACGCTAGGCTTCTCGTCCATTCGGCGAACAAAGCCATGCACGCGTGACTTAAGAATGCCTGCTTTGTGCCAGGAGATCTTTTCTACCGTATCGCCCAACATGGCGACATGGTCTATGCCCAACTGTGTGATGACTGCGGCGGAAACAGCCTCGGGAGGCACCACATTTGTAGCGTCATACTCCCCGCCGATACCGCATTCAAGAACAACACTATCGACCTTTTCCCTCAAGAAGATATGCCAAGCAAGAAGTGTCATGAACCGGAAGAAGAACGGCTTTGAATTAGGCCCTTCAGCTTCTGTTATGCTTTTCCCCTCCTTCTTGGCAGCATCAGATAGCCGTTCCCACAGCTCGAAGAACGCTTCGGCGAAAAGACTTTGGGAAACCTGCTCGCCTTGGATAGCGATGCGCTCGCGAGGACTGACGAGATGAGGACTTGTATATGTCCCAACTGTTTCATATTGGCGTAGCATGCCCGTTGCAAATGCACTCACAGAGCCTTTGCCTTTGGTACCCGCTATGTGGATGTGCCGAAGACGAGCGAGGTCTTTTGGTTCATATCCAGCGCGCCGAAGCCATTCGCGCATCTCAGGAATAGCTAACGCATTGAGATCTTTAGGCGGCCCAGACGAGGCATCTGAAGATGTCTGTTTGTCAAAAAGGTTGGTGATTTGGCGGTTTGAATACAGTTGGGAGAGCAGACGGAGAGCCTCATTGTAGTCGCGGGATGTGGTGCTGATGCCCCTCCGGGTAGCCATCGTTGCTATGAGCCGGCCTCTTAGTAGCGAGCTGGAGTAGTTCATTCTAAAAGCCAAGAGAGCAGTCTGGGATTTGGTTTATCCCATATGAACATCCATAAAGCATGATTGTTGTATGACAAACTCGATATGGAAATGGAGAAATGGGGTTCGGATTCTGAGGTCATCAATTACATAGGTAGGTAGGTATTGTGGCAAGGCCAACTCTGCCTCAAATGAAATATTTTATACTCATACCTCGAGAGAGGGGGAACATAAAACATCGGAGGGCTAATATACTTAAAATTATATATAAATTAAGGTAAGATTTAGGTAGTTCTTATAATAACTATGTTCTAGAAGCTTTAGAGTCTACCTGAGAGATGGACCTGTGGATGTTGTTTTGTGTCTCCCTAGCCTGTCCATTGTACTCTGTAGCCAAGGGAGAAATCACATGCGTCAAGAGAAATGGAAGAGGTAAGGTAGAGTAGGTAGGCAGGTTGATGATCAAAGAATTTGGAAGCCTAATGAACCATCTGGTCTTTTTGCGATAGGCAGTCAATTCATATGTACCTATGCAACCATCTTCACTGCCAATTATCGTATTATACATACTTACCTACCTTAGTAGCTAATGATTTCGTTTCATCAATTCGCTGGCTGATAAGTTGCGTCACCCGGTTCCTGCCGCTGTGCTGGCAGGCGGGTCAAAATAATCAGTACATCGAGGGTCTATTGTCAGAAATAGTCAAGCATTTAGCCCCTAGAATATTGAGCGAGTTATCCTAATCTTTATGACAGCCTTACCTACACCTACCTAATTCTTACCTTATTCCCGGTTTTTACAACCCACCGGAAGCTGGGCTTTTGCCGAACTTTTGCCCTGAGCGTTTTTGAAACAGCAGCTCTCAACTCCATCTACCCAAATCAACTGCATCGCGAACTGCGCCCTGTTCGCCATTGCAATCCCTCATGTTGCGAACTTCGCTTCAGTCTGTGAGGGCATTCGGCGGCAGGCCCGTTGTGGCCACTGCTGCCCGCCAATGGCCCATTGCGGCTACACGGCGTGCCGCTCTTGCTGGTCAGGTAAGCTTTCTCTACAACGTCATGCTAGTAGCAACAGTAGGTAGCAAACTAACCGGGTTGATATTTTCAGCGATTCTATTCCGTCGATAAGAAGTCCGAAATCGATCCTGCCAAGCAGCCTGTGTTGCCAGCTACCCAGACTGTCACATCCGAGAGAATCCACGAGACCACCATTGACGATGTCGGCGAGACCAAGGCCGCTACCGCTACCACAGATGTCCCGAAGACTCCTCCTCCCCCTCCTCCCGCGCCTGTCAAGAAGAAGGGTTTTTTCCGAAGACTGAAGAATTTTGTTTTTACCCTTCTTGTGCTTGGCGTTGTTGGTTTTGCTGGAGGTGTCTGGTACTCTCGCGTGAGCGACAACTTTCATGATTTCTTTACCGAATACGTCCCCTTCGGCGAGCAGGCTGTCCTTTACCTCGAGGAGATGGATTACAAGAAGCGATTTCCTAACACTTCCGGCCGATCCAAAACCCAGGCTACTGAGGATGCTGTTCGAGTTCCTGCACAGAGTGGTGCTTCCTGGAGAGTTGCCGAGGGTGCCCGTCATTCAAGCGCTGGCCCTGTTGCTAGCAAGAAGGTTGAGGAAGTCGCCAAGCCTAAGCCTAAACCGAAGGCCAAAGCGCCTGTTGAGGCCAAGCCTGTGGCGGTTGAGGAGCCTGCTCCTAAGTCCAACTCCGGATTCAAGGCCCCTGAGGTCAACGAGCCATCCAAGTTCCCTCCTCTAAAGCCAATTGATCTTCTATCGCTTGAAGACGCCAAAGAGCCTGTTATTCAAGACCTTGTCCACATGGTCAATGACCTTATTCTGGTTATCAACGCCGACAATGCTCATGGTAAGTATGGTACTTCCGTTAGCAAGGCTAAGGGCGAAATCGCAAAGGTTGGAGGCAAGCTTAAGACTATGAAGGGTGAGTTCGAGAAGAAGGCTGCTCAACAAGTTCGGGAAAAGATCGAGGAGTTCGACAAGGCCGCTACGGACCTAATCGATCGTGTGGAGAACACCATGATTAGCCAGGAGAACCAATGGCGACAAGACTTTGAGCAGGAGATGAACAAGGTCCGAGAGAACTACGAGGACCGAGTTAAGGTTCTCCTCGAGCGTGAGAAGAAGCTTAATGAGGAGAGACTTCAGAACCAGCTTGCCCAGCAGGCCTTAGCTCTCAAGAAGGAGTTCACTAAGGACGTGGAGAAGCAGGTTGAGCAGGAGCGTGAGAGCCGGCTAGGCAAGCTAAATGCTCTTTCTTCTGCTGTTTCAGACCTCGAGAAGCTCACCACTGGTTGGAATGATGTTATTGATACCAATCTGAAGACTCAGCAGCTGCACGTTGCCGTCGAGGCTGTCCGAGCCAGCCTTGAGGATGACCATCACCCTCGCCCCTTTATCCGCGAGCTTGTTGCCCTCCGAGAGATCGCTTCCGACGATCCCGTTGTCAATGCCGCTATCGCCTCCGTTAACCCTGCCGCTTACCAACGCGGTATTTCTACCTCTTCCCAGCTGATTGACCGTTTCCGCCGTGTCGCCAACGAGGTCCGAAAGGCCTCATTGCTGCCCGACGAGGCTGGTGTGGCTAGCCACGCCTCCAGCTGGGTCCTCAGCCATGTCATGTTCAAGAAGCAGGGTCTTGCTGACGGCAATGATGTTGAGAGCATCCTTACCCGAACCCAAACATACCTGGAGGAGGGCGATCTGGATTCTGCGGCGCGAGAGATTAACGGTCTTGACGGATGGGCCAAGACCTTGAGTAAGGATTGGTTGGGCGAGGTTCGTAAGGTGTTGGAGGTTCAGCAGGCTCTTGACGTAAGTTAAAAACATATACTATCTTTGTGTAATGCTTCCCACTACTAACACGATTACTAGGTGATTGCCACAGAGGCCCGTCTTCAGAGTCTTCGTGTGGATTAAACAAAAAAGGGATATCTCATTTGTTGTGTATAATTGGACCCTGGTGTCGTCGTGTCTAGAGAGAGGCTGGACAGCCGTGTATTAGATAGCAATAGACGATGAGGGCGTGGTTACTATGTTTTGCCAAGAGTATTATCCTGTTCCACGATTCTTCATTGGCGAAAGTCAAAATATGTAGTTGAATTGCTCTTGCTGATATGAATATATCATCCGGGACAAAGTTGGCCTCTCTTGGCGCAGGTGATTAGCTCTCCCTTGACTAGGTAGGTACAGAATGCAATAGAGGCAGGCCTGGGGGGGACATAAGACATTGGACGCGGGAGATAATATGAGGCTTATAGGGCTAACATATGTTAAGGAGTACCTTAAGCTATATACAAGTAAGTTTAGGCAAGTTTTAGGTAGCTCTTATCTATAGGCTTTATAGTCTAAAGAGATGGGCCTGTGCCTGATGTTTTGTGTTTCCCTAGGCAGGCAATGGAAGACTCGAGGCCCTGATCGCTGCCAGAGACGATGAGAATCGAGACATCAAAATAGGTACTTATTCACTCCGCTAGCAGTTCAGTCGTCTCAGCAATATGGTCCCATAAATCATCTAATAACAACCATCTATTTAGAGGTTGTGAAGAAAAAGAAATGCTACAGAGCGCTTCGTACATCCTCTCTTGCTGGTCCATCTCATGAGCCACTCTATATTCTCTGGCATGCTCAAGTGCTGAGCTCCAGCAACATGGAGCACCCGGGCCACCCATACTACCAAGCAACAAAATTCAAGTTCGGTATTAAAAAGTATGGACTGAACTGATCCCTCCAAACCCAAGGACTCCAATAAATTATATGACGCGCCCCAGCTCATTCGTTACCTCAGAATTCGTATAGGACAGCTCACCGTACTGCATTCACGCTGAGGCCTCTGTGATATGTGCGTGGACGTAACGAAAGGTTGATTCTAATCCCGATGCTTCAAATTCAACGCCAATTTAGCAGCTGCAAGGGCCGCTGACGTTGGTGTTGGAATTCTCGGGAGCCAGACTGACACCTGGTCGTTGACCCGGTCGGGCATGTCGAGGACCAGCCTGGTCCAGGGGCAACTTCTTAGCGATAGCTGTGAAAAGAGTTTGGACGTTCTCAGCAGTCTTGGCTGAGGTTTCGAAAAAGAGAAGACCAGCCTCACGAGCGTAAGCCTCAGCATCGGCGGTGGGGATTGCTCGTTTGTCAGGCTGCTCAGTGACCAAATCCAACTTGTTTCCTGCGAGAGCAATGACAATGTTCTCGTTCGCCTGGCGTTGGAGCTCCTTGACCCAAGCCTTTGCCTTATCTAGTGATGCCTATAAAAAGTTTAGCACGCTGTCTAAGATGACTAAAGACTATGGTGGACGTACAGATTGGGTGATATCGTATACAACGACGGCGCAGTTTGCGTTTCGGTAGTACATAGGAGCAAGGGACTTGTAGCGTTCCTGGCCGGCGGTATCCCAGATCTCAAACTTGACGGTGGTGTTCTCATCGAGGGAAATGGTCTGGGTCAAGAAAGCAGCACCGATAGTGGACTCGCGATAGGAATCGAATTGGTCCTATAGTGCCTTGGTAAGTTGCTGTTTTACACAAGTGACGTGGGCGTCAGCAGTTCATACCTTGACGAATCGCAAGACTATTGAACTCTGGTTCGAAATATTAGCCAACTGTTATATCGGGGATCGTCTTTGTGGTATACCTTTCCGACAGCGGACTCGCCTATGACCAAGGTTAGCAAACATGTCATGAAACCGAAGCGGGCTGTTAAAGAATGTGGCTGCAATGTAACATACCTAGAAGAACTAGCTTAAACTGCGCGAACCTGGTGTTGGTACCACGGGCGCCAGCGGGGGGTTGTCGAGAGGCCATATTGAAAGACGAATATGTGGTTTGGGGATGAAGAGGTATGAAGAGAGTCTATCAAAGAATGATAGTGGTAGTGGCAGTGGCGGTATGACCTGGATGTTGGGGGATCGGACGTGTCCTGGAACGACGGCGTGGAGAGACGCTCGGGCCGTAAATTGTATCGGGGTGATTGCGCAACGGAAGCGAATCGAGGTGAAAGAGAGAGTCAGGTTAGGGAGCAGGCGACGATAGGAAGATGCAAGACACAAGAGTCAAGGCTGAAGGTGAGAGGCGAGTCTTGAGATGGGGCTTTGCTACTTTGATTAAGACGGGACGAGATGGACGGGACTTGGGGAAAGTTGACTGCCTTGGTTCTGTTGGTCCTGGGCCGTGACTGGCTCAAACGGCACGAGGCACACGTCAGGCAGGGCCTTTTTTGGTGAGGGACACCCACTGTGCCACTGTAGTTGGCGGGAAGACGGGGTCTCGGAGAGGTACACTTGCGCAATGAACCCGCTGTAGCTGTACTGATTAACATACTCATACCATGGGCACATCCTGGGTACCTATACATCCCACGAGCCTCATCTCGCGGACTCAGCTTGTGACGTGCATCCCGCCTTGAGCCACAGTGGTCCCCTTCTTTCTATCCCGCCATTACGATTTACCTTGTGGCTGTGCTATAGCTTCGCTGCGCTGGCCTCATCAACGTCTGCTAACTAAAGCTAAACCATACCATACCAACTCAGCCCATCCCTCACGTCGTGTCCCTTTTTTTCTTTCTTATTTCATCATCTTTTTTCGCCGTCAAGGGTAGACAAGTCGCCAAGTTGGCCACTCTCGAGTCCCGGGCTTTCCTATATCCTTCAACCTTTTAGTCTCTTTCTAATCTTCGACTTCGACGACAGCTTCAGCTATGGCGCATCTCAATACCCCCAAGTTGCCTTATCGCGACATCAATGTCAAGATCGCCAACGATTCTTATACTTTTACTTCTCCTTCTTCTCCCGATGCGCCCGCCCTTGTTATCGATCGTCCCACTGGTGATGTCCGCCTGAGTGAAGGCAGCGCCGCTTCTGCCAAGAGAACAACTCGCGTCTCGAGTATTGCTGGTATTCTGGGAATTATCCAGCTTCGCCTTGGTTCGTCTCTGCCGCGCCAAACCTTGGGGTGACGCCCCTGGTACTGGCTTGTGCATTATAACTGACTATGTAAAGACAAATATGTCATATTCATCACAAAGGCTCAGCCTGTTGGCCGCCTCAAAGGCCATATGGTGTACAAGGTCGCTGCCACCGAGATTCTGCCCATGCGCGAGCGCTTGATTCACGACCCCGACGAAGACATCTTTATTCAGCTTCTCAAGACCTTCCTTGCTTCAGGACCCATGTATTTTTCTTACTCTATCGACCTTACGAACTCTTTCCAACGCCAGGCCCAAGCCGACAATTCTAAACCCTTGTGGATGCAGGCCGACGACCGTTTCTTTTTTAACAAGTACCTCCAGGGCGACTTGATCGACTTCCGCACCCGGGGTGCTCGATCCCAGCCTGGTGCGCAACCTGGTGTCGACCCCTATATCTTACCATGCATCTTCGGTATGCTGGAGATCAAGCCTACAACCTTCAAAGGCAACCCCGTGACTATGGTTCTCATTACCCGTCGATCGCGCCACCGCGGTGGTACCAGATACTTCACTCGTGGTGTAGATGATGAAGGGCATGTCGCCAACTACAACGAGACGGAACAGATCATCATCCTCAATGACAGCAATAGCGGATTGGGTGGATATGCAGGCAGTTCGGACATGCAGAGCGGCAAATTTGGCGCTGGCGCCGGTCAGGAGATGCAGATCTTCTCTTATGTGCAGACTCGTGGCAGTGTCCCTACGTTCTGGGCTGAGATCAACAGCTTACGATATACCCCCAAGCTCCAAATCCGTAGTGTGGATGCGGCTCTCTCTGCCACCCAGAAGCACTTTGATGAGCAAATCCGCTTGTACGGTGACAACTATCTCATCAATTTGGTCAACCAAAAGGGCCGCGAGCAGCGAGTCAAGCAATCCTACGAGCAGATGGTGGAGAAGCTCGTTTCCTCACCCAAGGAGCGACAGCAAGCAGACCTGCTTACTGATGAGAAGTTCACTACGATTCAGCCTGAGGGCAAACACCAAGAGTTTGACCGTCTGCACTACGTTTACTTTGACTACCACAGCGAGACCAAGGGCATGAAGATGCACAAGGCCTATGCTCTCATCGAGAAGCTGGCCGAGGCCCTGGAGAAGCAGGGCTATTTCCGGGCTGTCGATACCCCATCTAACGTTAGCGGCACCCTCGATGCCCGTAGCTACCAGACAAGTGTCATGCGCACCAACTGTATGGACTGTCTTGACCGAACGAACGTTGTCCAGAGCATGTTCGCTCGACACAAGCTGGACCGCATCTTTGAGGACGTTGGTTTCATGCCCCGCGGTTCCTCGTTCCGTGACGAAGATGCTGCTTTTGAGGATATGTTCCGTAACCTCTGGGCTGACAACGCTGATGTTGTCTCTAACTCCTATGCCGGCACTGGCGCCATGAAGACAGATGTCACACGTACAGGCAACAGAACAAAAGCCGGTGCCCTTCAGGATGCTCGAATCGGCGTCACCCGTTATTTCCGTAACAATTTCCTCGATGGGCCCCGACAGGATTCGTTCGATCTTTTCCTTGGAGCGTATCGACCAGGCTCAACCAATATCGGCACTACTTTGGTCTTTACCGACCGTCGCCCGGTCCTGATTCAGGCTATTCCTTATATCCTCGCCTTCAGTGTCTTCATTGTTCTTGTAGGCCTCTTTACCCGCCGGGACCCGGAGGCAAGCGCCCTGCCTCTTCGCATTTTCCTTTTCTTCTGGATGGCTATCGCTGCCTGGTCCTTCCACTTTGTTTGGAATCACGGAATGCTTTATGTAAGTTCTTTGTTTCATGACACTCGCCGCAAACGCAGTCTAATTGTGGATAGGTCAACTGGCCCCGTCTCAACCCCAGACCATTCGCTATTGAGGGTTACAATGAGCACTTTGCCAAGGCGCGCAAGGACTCCGTTATTGGAACCTACGTGGCGAAACACGAGAGGGGTCTCAGCACAGCTCGATACCTCAATGCAGAGGAGGGCAAGAAGAGGATCGAATAGAATAAAAAAGGGGCTTGAATCTTGTTGATACTGCGGGTCCTTTGCTTTGGTAGTGCGACGACGTAGCTTCTTTGCACATCTCCCCTGCCCAAAGACTACAGAAGCCTAACTTTTCTTTAAAACAGCTGGGAGGGAAGGGATATTTTAAAACATTTGTTGTAATGATGTTGTTTGTCTAGATGACTTTGTTTGCGCTCAACTAATTTCTATTTTAATGTACGGAGTAGGTAGGTCTTGATAGACAAATACGGTGTGATGCAAGACAGAGAAAGACAGTAAAGCAATTCTCCTTGAGTATTAAACTAAGTTACAATGCCAGAAGTATTAAATTCAACAAAGAAAATATAACAGATGCCGCTCAGAATCAAGTCGTATGCTCCAAGGCTAAATGCTACTACCACAACACAAGGCGCCACGCCATGCTTCTCTTCCCCATAGATAGAAAAAAGGGGGTATCAAAATCGGATTATGCTTTATATCCAAGAAAAGAAAACGAGGAACATGTGTAAGAATGGGAAGAGTGAATAATGGCACGGACAAGTGAGGTGTAAGATAAGGAAATAATGGTATCTTTTGACGGCACCCAACCCCATGTAGAAAACTCCTGTAATACTCAACTCTTCTCACCACTCAACCTTTATAGGGTTTTTCTTTTCTTTTCCTTTTAGCTCATAGCCATAGGAGCCATCTGACGCCCTGCCAGACACCTTGTCCAAGGCCTAAGAAAAGTCTGAAGATTGTAACAACAAACCAGACGTACCACATAAATCCAACAAGCACCCACTCAACAACAGACCACATACCACGACGAAGCCATCTGAATCGCCTGCGTCTATTGCGCATCATCTTGTCGGTCAGGTCTGTGACATGCTTGACCTTGAGTAACTGACCCAAGGCCAGGTCTTTGCCAGTCTCGTCAGCCTGGTCGGACGCCTCGCGTGTCATACCCGAAAGCTCCTCTGCAATTCGTGAACGAACACACCAGATGCGCTCCTCTAGCTTCGGCCGTGTTTGAGCAGTGAACTTATCTGCTGATGTTTGCCACTGCTCCATTGAAGTCTGAATCGCCACGCCCAGAGTCTGGCTGGCCAAACGGAAGTGGTCGGAACAAGGAACTGCATCGTCATAAGGCAGTGATTTTTTGGGTGTCAACCTTGAAATATCAACCCACGGTATACCCGCTAAGTTTGATTGCGCTGAGGAGCCCAGCTCCTGAAGGCAATCACTGGGAAGGGGTTTCTTCAATTCGTGTGCACGACGAGAGATCTCCATAGCCTTTATTCCTGAAGTAAGAACAAGCGTGCGTAGTCGAGCAATTTCACGCTTCGACAATTGTTGACCTTCCTGGGGGATAGCCTGATTCGCAATAGACCACTTTCGTGCCCTGAAATTGTCAGGTTCATTAAAGCGAACCATTGGTATCAGCTCATCGCTCTCCTTTTCCGTAGGACGAGGGCCGTCTTTGCCGCTCTCCTGAACTGATTCTGCTTCCGACGGGGCAGGCTCAATAATGGTCACTTTCTCGGCTTGCTGGGGCTTGGCAGGGCTTAAAATAGCAGGTGTATCAGGCACAGAGGGTTTGTTCGCATCAACACGGGGTTGTAGTGATTGAAGCTTCTTCAAGTCGGTTGCTGACTGGCCGTGTGTTTCCGCCATAGGCTGGAACTGTGGCATTGAGTCCAAGAAATGCTTAGCGCCATGCTGAGGCTCAGGTTTGTTGCGCCTTGAGTTTGTCCGAGACAGGTTGAGAGAGATCCTCGATCTTCCTTTGGGTTGATCGTTGTCAGACTCATCGGATGAGAGAATGTCGCTCGGTGCATCCGTTGGAGTATCCTTCTTCCACAGCATATCGCCAAGTCTCGAAACACCGCCTCGAATCACTGTATCAATACGGGGGCCCTTAAACATGCCTCGCAGGCCAATCTGATCATCGCCCTTGGGCCTGATGCTACCTACACTGCGCTGGTGTTTATGACTCTCGAAGGTTGGGCGTGAATTAGAGGGGTGCCGTTCAAGCAGTTTGGTGTCAACCGGAGATAGAGGATCGGAAGTCGAGGGCCTCCTGCTAGATATCTCAGTCTCCACGGCTTGTTCTTCAGGCTCGTCACGAGACTTGTCCTTGAATATTTGTTTAACTTTCGTGAAGGGGTTTCTCGAAGGAGATGATGATCGACTGGAAGGCGCCGAAAGCTGCAGACCAGTTGGTGGTGCCGACAAGCTGTACTGGGGCGCAAGTTCGGGAGACATGGGTTGGGGAAAGTCGATGTTTTCTTTGCTGTTTCTACCGCGTTGGGAGCCACCGCCAGTATTCCTGCCCAGCTTGGTAAAGGATGGAATTTCCAAAGAGGCTCTGTTGTGGATAGGGCGGCTTTCTGATTCTTTGTGGTCTATCGCGTTCCATTCTCTACCAGTAGAGACCTTTGTTTGTTGCTTGGGCTCGGGTGAAGTCGAGTCTTCGGGCTGCATATACTCAGCTTCAGTCTCCTGGACATGGGAAAGCCTCGGCTGTCTCGTATCTCGGGCCACCATTTCCAGCATTTGCTTCTCAAGCAATTCAGTTTCGCGGCTTGATATAGTTCCCCGCCGGGCCTTTCCTTCATTCACCATCTCATCTTCGCTACCAGAGTCATCCGAGGATGATCCTCGTCTCCTAAAACGGCGGTGGTGGACTGAACCAGTCTGTCGATGAAATGATCCCATCTCGTGAAGTTTTTGCCTGGCTCTGTCTCTGTGACTGTGACTAGGTTCTAGAAGATCCGTTTCGAGTTTCGTAGGGTTATATTCACTCGAGCGGGTATTCCCATTCGTCTCTTCCATCGCCTCGGTTGTGAAAGGAGATACGCCTATTCCAAGCTCATCTGAGTGCCTTGACATTGGTCGGCTGATGACATCTCCTGTTTGAGGGTATATCTTATTCAGATTTCTGTCCTCAATGAGTTGCTTGTGGTGATCCTGTTCCAGCCAGTAAGCGTCTGCAATCAGATCGCATGCTTCGAAGAACCAGTCAACCCTTGGACGTCGAACTCGAAGAGCGGCCTTTGCGGCTGAGTCCGTAGCTATCTGCGTATCGATTTCTTCGGCTCCCGAGAAGGGCGGCAGAACCGAGCCGTCGCTGGAGAGGAGCTCCCTTGATGCTCGCTCTGAAGCTTCACTAACCCAGTCTTTGACAGACTCAACGTCAGAAAAGCCTTGTTTCTCACCATCGATAACCATCCTTTCACGAGCTCTGACTTTTCGGTTTCGAATATATTGCAAGGGGTTGTACTCTCGACCAAGAGGAATCATGAACTCCCTACTCCCAAAGAAATTCATTTTCCCCTCCGTAGGTGATCCAGGTGGGCTTGTAGCTGAAGGTCTATCGTAGCCGGTCTTAATTGGAGGAAGAACTTGTAACAATCGTCTATACTGAGCCATTAGTTCCAGGTGTTCCCTGGCTTTCTGCGCTCTCGCTAAAGTCGAAGTCGAAAAATGATAACGGTAAGAGGCATCAGTGTTTTCGAAAGGTGGGGGGCGTAGGGGGCTACTGGATCTAACACCCGGCAGTCGTGGTGTAAGGCTTTGGTTTGGAATTGGCGACGCTCCTCGAACAGCCTTTCTTTGTTGCTGAAGATGGGCTCTGAGGTTGCTACCAGCTTGGGAATCTTGTACAGGCGCCAAGCGAGGGGGGTTGCCACGGCTAATGTTGCGCCGAGATGCAATTCGCCGTGACTCACTTAGGTTCAATGCCATATTGACAATCTGGGTTGAGTCGACATCCAGCGCAGCACCTGGCTGTGGTGCATGCGCTCGTCGACCGCGCCTTTGGCCTTCACTCCTCTTTGACACAAGGAGCTCCTCCTGAGATGTATCCGGAGACACCACCCGAGCTCGAGGGCCATTGCTGGAAGTAATTCCAAGACCCAAGTCTCGCGCGCCGTTGGATAAATACGGCTTTGGTGCATCCTTCCCCCTATGCCGAGATTTACTTCGGTGTGCACGTCGTTGATTTCCAGAGTCGTCATCCGCGGTTGTGGGCTCTTGGAGTAAGAAGGCACTGCTTGGTTGTGTCTTATGCGGTCGCTTCGAGCGAGCTCGTTTCGGCCGACCGGCTTGAAGACCACTGGTTGCAGCAGCAGCACCGCGAGGCTTGTGATGATAGCGTGGAAGAGTTTCGTCATCGGAGAAAGCGAGAGGTCGTTCGGGGGATAAAGGAGCGTGGAGCAGAGCGTTCATGCTGGGTTCGCCCCTTTCAGCGGTGTCGTAACTAAACCTCGTCGGAGGGTCTGGCGTAGCTGGGCCATCCCGTCTGCCATATGCACTCAACGACGAGGCAGCACGAGGGTCAGCCATTGCGCGCGCTGGTTTTTACATACAACGGCAGACTCTCAGGCTTGCGCTCGGAAAGGAAGCGGGGGTATCGTCAGAGTTGATGAATAAAGTATTGCAGCATCGTTTTCTTCTTTTTCAAGGGTCCTTGTCGATCAAATGCGCAAGATCCTGGTCACTATTGTTGTCCTTGGTGACGATGTCTTCTGAGGGGGGAGCTAATCTGGGTATGGACGGTAGCGACAATGACGGTAAGAATAGCGTCGAGGTCGGAGTGGATGCCCGATAGGGGAATCCGCCTCAAGAGCTCATGGCTCTCTTTCAGGGTTGTACAGAGATACGTTGCAATGATGATGCGTTGGACCAAAGATTTTCTTCTAAGTTATTGGATTGGGATGTTGCAACTGCGGAGCGTTAATGGTTAAAAGGATTGGACATTGGTCATCGGAAGACGTAGGGGTCCTGGCTGGATATCTGCCCGCCTGGAGGATGGGCGTCACGGGGACGGGACGCTACCTACAAGACACTGAAGCTACAGGCTACAGGGCTTGTCTGACGCGCCAGTTTTACGCCTTTCCCACCTATCCTAGACACAAGCGTGGCGGGGAGTGACGCACGCATGTCTTGATGTGGCATTTCATCTTGAATTGGAGTACAACATTCAAGGGGCAACCTGCACCTTATTTTAAGTACCGGTTGTCTCAGGCCCGAACTGCCGATGATCATCACATGAAAATAATCAACTCATTCAAAGCCAAGCAGCCAAGGTCTAAGTCAGGTTGCGGGAGCTGCTGAACACCTCTTAATCGCAGGTTTCAGGGGCAGCTCAATGCGAAAAGTACAGTCATGCGTTTAGAATTTGACTCAGCTGATAGATTCGATCATAGAGCTGGGTCCATGGCTGGGATATCCAAAAAAAAAAAAAAAAAGCCCTGAAGCATTTCTTACAGTGGTTTTGTCTATTTGTTACATATACCTTGCCAGCCCAGATAGGTAGTAGCGTAAGTAATATCATGATAGCTTACAAAAAATAATGTACATATGTGTCTTGAGAGAAAGAGGGGTACTGATGCATAACCAAGATCACAGGTCTTGGCCTTCTTATGTTTTCTCTCTTCTCTTCTCTTCAAGCCGCGGTTGGTAATGCACCAACAACCTCTTCGCATCTACCACATAACATGTCTTCTTTAGGCGCCACATATTTCCAACACCTCGGGCACTTCTCCTGCTTCGGGGGAAGCACATGTACCTTGACCTTGGCGTCTTGAATCTTAAATTCCTGCTGATGAGCCCAACCAGGTTCGGAAGGAAGAGGCTGGTTGATTTGAACCGAAGACGCCACAAAAATGTCCTCGAGCTCATCCAGGTACCGCCCAAGAACAGCTGCCGCTTTGCCATCCTCAACCTCCAAGTAAACTGAGCTCTGGAGCGAGCTGCCAAGATGCTTGGCAGTACGCGCCTCTTCTAGGGTTGCCTTGACAGCGCTATGGACTTCTGTGATGATGGTTTGATCCCTACGTACTACATCTTGAGGAAGCGTCAAGCGTAGAGGGTCGATTAGAGGGTCGCTATACAACTGGCGAGCTGGGTTCTCCAAGGATCTGAAAGTCATTAGTATAGCATCAAGATGGACGTCCATTGGTTTAACTTACGTGTCTTCGACCATCCATTCTGGCCGATGCGCCCATGCCTCTTCGACAAGCATAGGAGTAATCGGTGCCAGCATGCGCAAGAATCCGATAAAGATAGGCTCCAGGACACCACCACCATCGCCACAGTAGAGTCGGTCTTTCAGAGCCTCCAAGTAGAACGCAGACAAGTCTGCTGCGACCCATCGGTTAATGAGACTGACCGCTCTGTAAAACTCAAAGTCATTGTATGACTCCATGACTTGTGACATGGCGTCGGAGAGTTGAACAAGTGCGATCTGGTCCAGCTTGGTCAATGGGCTCTGACGACTGTCTCGATTCAATGATCCAAGTAGCATCTTGATAATGGTTCGGTACTTGATTAGCGATGTATGGACAGGCTGGAGAATGGTTGGTCCGATGAGAACATCCGTTGTGAAATCAGCACTCGCTGCCCACAGTCGAACGGCATCTGGACCAAGACCAACAACACCTTTGCCCTTCTTACTCGGGCCATTTGTCTTGAGAAGGGTTCCATCCATGACATGACCAGGGAGCATTACGTTGCCCTTTGACTTTGACATCTTCTTGCCTTTTCCATCGAGGGTGAAACCGTGAGTAACTAGAGTCTTGAAAGGGGCCGAAATCTTGTCAGTCGTTTGTTTCGACTTTTGTGTAGCAACATATGTCAACAAACTGGATTGGAACCAACCACGATGTTGGTCAGATCCTTCCAGGTAGACATCAGCAGGGCCCTCAGTCTCTGTCCAGGAGCTACCGCTGTCAAACCAAACATCCATAGTATCAGTGCCTCGACGGTATTTACCCTCCAGGCTAGGAGGAATCCAAGCGGGGTCGTCTGGGCTATCAGAGAACCAGGCGGAAGAAGTGCGCTCTTGCATGACGGAAATGATATGTTCAATTGTCTCTACTGTCATCACAGCGTCCCCGCTCTCATCGTAAAGGGCCGGGATGGGAACTCCCCATGATCGTTGACGAGAGATGCACCACTCGCTGCGCCCTTTGATGAAACTCTCGAGGCGAACACGGCCACCCTCTGGAACGAAACGAACATCCTTCAGCGCCGTCAAAGCATCCTCCTTGATACTACCGACATCGGCGAACCATTGAGCCGTGGCACGAATCACAACAGGCCGCTTCGTTCGCCAATCGTAAGGATACTTGTGGCGGAGCTTATGTGTTCCCAGTATGTCATCGCCCATCAAGTGCAAGACGGCTTGGCTTCCACCATCCAGGATAGAATTCGCATTGGTAAGTTGACTAGGGCTGTCAGGATAAGCCTCCTCAGTAAAAAAACCGCCGTCATCGATGGGGGCAAATGCTTCAATGCCAACCTTGGCACAGACTTCATAGTCATCTTGGCCGTGTCCTGGGGCGAGATGGACGAGACCAGTACCAGAATCGGCAGTAACAAAGTCTGCTTCAATGATGGGCTGCGGCGGTGCATCTTTGCCTCGGATTTTGTTTTTGTAATGGAGACCTTTCAAGCTTGAACCGGGAATAGATTCAACCACAATCTGGAAGTCTGGAAGCATTTCCCGCATAGCTTCAACGCGGTCTGAGGTAATAAGATAACCTTCCGAGCCAATTTGTATAACCGAATAATAGAGATCACTATGAATCCCAATGGCCAAGTTTGCAGGGAGAGTCCAAGGAGTTGTTGTCCAAATAGGTGCATACAATTTCCCCTTGAAGTCGGCCAGCTCGGGTATTGAAGACCAGTCAGAAACAATAGGGAACCTGACATATGCGGCCTTCGAAACATGATCCTCCTGGTATTCCAACTCGGCCTCAGCAAGTGCAGTCCGTGACGAAGGTGACCAGTAGACGGGTTTGTGCTTGCGGTATATCAGCCCTCGGCGAACTAGATCTTGGAAGACACGTAATTGTCTGATTTCAAACTCTTTGTCCATTGTAGTCCACCTCTTGTCCCAGTCAGACATAACGGCGAGTGCCTGGAATCCGCTCATCTGATCCTGAACCGTCTTCGAGGCCAATTGTCGGGCTGTATCCCGAATCTGAACGGGTGTCAATCCCTTCGTGGTACTTGATCCAAGTGCCTTCATCTCTATAGGAAGGCCATGACAATCCCAGCCTGGTCGGTATTCCACCTGTCGGCCCTGCTGCACCTTGACACGCACAATCATATCTTTAAGAACCTTGTTCATGGCATGGCCAACATGAAGTTCGCCATTGGCGTATGGGGGGCCATCATGGAGGATAAATTTATTCTCCTTGGATCGATTGTGTTTTTGCCATACGTATAAATCATCAGTACATTGTTGAAGATATTGTGGTGTGAGTTGGGAGCTCGGTCGAGGACTGCGAGATCGGCTATATTAGCTCCCCGTTTTTTTCGAGTTTGGAGGCTTTGTGTAGGGAGGACGTACGGAAATTTCGACCGAGGTAGCCTCAGGGTCGACGTCCAAGATTTGAGCATGATCGATCGAAGACCATGTCGCACTTGGTATACTGATTTCTGGAGTTGAGGTCGGCACGGCTGAGAAATGGAGATTTTTGGCGCTACCAACCTGTCAAGAGTCAATTGACATCCACCCGCTGTTGCTCGGACCAGCTGCGAGGCTGACGTTGGAGGCTTACCTAGGGACGTTTCAGCGAGCCAAGGCAGCTTGAGGTGCTCAAATTTTAGCGTGTCGCGACGCGATTTATAGTGGACAGCCGCCCATTACATCACTGAACAGACAGGCCTCGTTCAACGAATCTAGGCAGGGCTCATTCACGCTTTCATTACTTCACTTCATTAAGAGCTCACACTGGACCTCGAATAATAGGTACACAATGGCCCCAGTTCGTCGATATCTGAGAATATCCAAATACTCAGTTCTCGAGTGCCGAATCTACTTAGACAATCCCGCTTTAGCCCAATCATGGCTTCTCAATCCTCGAAATCCCATATTACCCAAGGTTATTGAGAGCATTCGTCCTTTGGTGCTACCAAAGCTTCGTGAAGAGAAGGAAAGGATTAGGAAGAAGAGCAAGAAGAAGAGCATCAAGGATGTAATTGTCTCAGGTATACTTCCACAAATCTGTTGTCGTCCTTTCATAGGCAACTGACTTCACTTAGACGAGTTTGAGGTTTCCATCTTCTTGACAGAGACAAGCACCAGACACTCCCTTCTTTACAAGACAAAACACTTTAGGGACAATCTGCCACAGAAACTCGAGTCCAACTCTTCTAAGCTCATCGGAGAGACGGACAGCGTTCCCGTGGATGTTGACGATGAATATCTTGCGCCAGTCTTACAAGAAGAAGATGATGATGATGAGGTGAGATTGGCCGATATTCCCCTCGCTGAAACAGCAGCAAGACGGAGTAAGCGCCAAAGAGGGATGCTTGATCCGGAAAAAGATGACAATGAGGCTTTTGAAGATGATGAAACAGCGTCAGCCATCGAAATCGACTCTGATACGGAGGCGCCCCCACACAAGAGGCAGAGGGCCCAGGGGAACGACGGTCTTGACGGAAACGACGACAAGAAGAAACTAGCCATGGATGTGTCATATGAGGGATTTGCAATCTACGGTCAGGTGTTGTGCCTCGTGGTCAAGAAAAGAGCGAGCACTGCAGCTAACGGTGCTGGGGGTGCAAAAGCCCGACCAGAAGGCCAGGCCACGATGGAGAACTGGATCTCTTCGACACAAATACCAGTCGGTGAGGATATTCCATAACCGAGGCAATTCACATCTGGATAACAGCACTCCGTGCTCCGTAAATGCGCCCAGAGTGTCTCAGGGAAGCCATCTCGACCAGCATGGCGTCCTGGAATGGCGTGACCATGCGATGCCGGTCGATGGAGGTTGACCCGAATACCGGGGTTGACGGACGGGAACTGCGGATGCGGCCGTCAGGTCCATGTTGACGTTCGGGCTGTCTGCGGAACGGCGGGAAGGACGGGCTGCCGGTATACTTGGAACCCAATACCTGTGTACTATTCGCTGGTTGCAATCGGTGGCTGTATATTCTCATGTCAAACGAGTCAGTTAAATCTATGCTGCTCGATCTACTAGCATCAATGATCGATCACAATAAAGATTCAATGTTTAGTTTGGCGAGAATATAGCGTCATTGTCGCGGCCCATCTCGACCGGGCCGCTCAGGCATCACCGTCAACCACCGGCCTCGATGGCTCTTGGCGTCCGTCTGGCATGGATCCTGTCAAGACTTGGCGCTGCGATAATGATCTGGAGTTGACGAACACCAGGCCCCTGCCCTGGGCTCCATTATCGTACTAGGTTGGTGTTCTGCATGGTTGCAGCCGTATACCTGTATGGATGAACAATATCGGGTCTTGGCTAAGTGCATGTCTCAATGATATGACAAGAGGAAATCTATAAGCCCGGTGTCCGGAGGAGATACTCCCATGGAGTTTCGTGTATATGCCGCAATTGATCCCATTGTTTGTGTATCATAAGACCTACATGCCCTGTTTCGTTGGGTGGCATAATGGGTCCCGAGAGCGAATATGAGGCCTTTTTGGTTCTGAGATCTCCATTTTGAAAATCCTTGGTCATCGTCAACAAAGATGTGATATGTACGGAGTACGGGTGTCGTATTTTGGAGGCTTCATGGGGTATGAAAGCGAAATTCCATCAATGGCTTCCCTCGTCCAATATCTGGGAGCCGGATGTTTGCGGACCATTGCACTGCCGGTATACCATGTTGGAACCCAACCGGCTGGTCACAAATCAGTATTCACGCTATTATAAATGTATTTGGTAGCGTCAATGTTACATGGCCCTTGAGGCTTGTGCAGCTATCTGTCATGGTTTATTGTGAATGTCTCAGACTTTCCGGTGAGGCTTGCTTTGAAATTGGGATTTTGACGCCCTTTATCCATGTCACATACGGTATCCGCTTAGTAGATGCGGTAGCCTGAACTTAAGCACATTGAGTATGTACATAGTTCATAGTACTGAGCACGGCACTTTGTAAGCTGATATCTCCGCTTGGTGATGCCCAATAATATAGATACACACGGAAACTTTCGTTCCAATATTAAGTTATGTCTAGATTGTGATAGTCTTGTCAGCATAAAGTAATCGGCACTTACCATAGAGAGGCGGTGTTAAGAACGGAAGTGTTTAGTAAAAGGCTGTAGTGACGGAGATATGATTTGTGATGGAATCATTCAGAGCTGGGCAACGCGCTGATGCGTTGTGCAATCGTCAATCAAATTGTCGCGGATACGGATACGTTGGGTTGCGTTGTCTTGCGTTGTCTGTCTTGATTATTGCACACTATTACGCGTCGTTGATGGCTTGGATACCTGGTCCTCAACATGGTAAATATGACAGCCTGATATACACAATAAATGGCCCGAGTCTCGGGGCCGGAGCTGTCACTGGTGAAGAAACGGTATCATCGGGATTTTGGGTCACAAGATGTTGAGTATCATCATCATCATCATCATCATTCATTATTGTCATATTCTCAACCCCTGGTACCTGGTGCCTTGTGCCTGTGTTTGTGCCTGGGATGGAGGGGGGGTCTTTTCGATGGTCAGGTTGCAGGTCGACAACAAAGTTGCGGTATGAACCGGCACCAACAGAACAACAATCTTTTTCAACAGAAAACTTAGGTATGACTGTACCAAAATATCCCGAGCTCGGTCTGACGGTCTGACATCTCAGAAAGGCGATATAGAGATGGATGGATGGATGGATGACATGCCTCGCAACTATGACTAGGTACCTAGCTTAGTATCGAGTAACCCCGCAACCATTGACAAACCCAAGGATCATGGGCCAAGAGTCGAATTCAATTCGATGGAACACATAAACTCGGTGAGTAGGTAGCCAGCCGTTTAGTCTCATGATTAGAGATACTTTGGTACAAGTGATAGTTGTACCTCTAAGCCTAAAGGGACCGCGAGACCATTCCCTTGATGGTGACATGGTTATTGCAGTTTGTTTATTAACTAATTCCTTGCATTCATCATGCATGTATGTACGTACGTATGTAGATGCATGCATGCTTGGCTTGGCTTGGCCTGTACACGCCTACACCATTATTACAATTGCAACTTCACTGCCTCTGCCCGGTACAGCGGCACGATACAATATGCATGTACGCAATTCTTTGGCAACATAAACATCGCAGTCAGACTGCGAGTGTCAACTTACAGCATGAACATCAGCTCAGCATATCTACGTGGGCCCCTTCAAACCCCTCTTTCTTCATACCCTCTCGACCGGGACTGATACACTCGCTGTCGTGGCATCACTCGGAGATGCTTACAGACATGCTCCTGCATACATATCTCGTTATCATGGCATCGCTTCCCTTTCCCCATATGGAGATCTGCTGGTCAGGCAGGGCTCAGACATTGCATCCGAAACATCATCTTTCGATTCCTGGAATTTGTACGTCTCAGCCTTGAACAATCCCATGGCTGTGGCAGGCATCACACCCATTTGAGTGCTGTGCCACTATTAGTTTGATCTCTCAAGGCATGGCATGGCAGACACACCATAATAGTTTCACCATCACCATGTCCTTCCTACCAACCTTTCCTTTCTTTGTATCTATCCTTCTCCCTTGTAATACCATGCCCTGTCACTGTGCCCTGCCTTATCATGATGAGTATGACTGCGACTACAACTGCAACTGCTGCTGTGCGTGCTTCATCAACTTCCCCTCATCCGCCCCCATGCTTCAACCCATGAAAGTTAGTCACGTTCTACGATGACTCTGCCTGCCGGCCATTCGTTACCAGGATCCAATTGAGTTATGAGCCAATGATGATCCCAACTCCGATCTTCACCTCTACAGAACCGTTGCAGATTTCACCGTTGGGCCCGCTTGGTTCCAAGATATGCTCACACTAGTTGAACTACGGCTCACTACAGTAGTAATATGTACTGTATGTACCTAGTCTAGTGCACTGGAGGATTCGACAACACAGCATAGCATGCATATTTCAGCGGGCTTTTTTGCTTGCAAATGTCATCCCGTGACTCCCTTTTGCAGGTTTTAGACCATAGATCAAGCCTTAGTAGGGTTTGTTATGGCCACTGTTAGTGGCCGCCCCATCAACACCAACCGCATCAACGAACGACACGTCTTGCATTGATCTCGATCTTCTTGCCTGCATAGTTGACCGCTTGTTTTAACTATCATATCTCTTCAGAGTTTCTCTCTCTCTATTTGCACACTACACCGTATAGCTTAGCCGGATCGTGGGGATTGACGCTGCCTCGAGCAAATTCGCATATAGGGTATCCACAGAACACTCTGTTTGAAGATATGCATCCACCTTTACAGTATATCACTCTCACCAAAGCCAAGAATGTTAATCCGGCGATTTGGCCGTGATAGCAAGCACAGTAGTTTGAGACTAGTACGTGACAGACTTGTTATTGTCTGTCATCATATGTTGGTGTTCATCAGACAGACCAGGTTATGACATGGGTATGATTGATACCTTACTCACAACCCCTCTCGTCTTACACTCTCAACCCCACGATCTGCAACGCATTAAGTTACATCCGCTCTGTAGACGTCCTGTCATTTCTCCGCAACAGTACAAAGACGCATCTCTGCCCAATTCCCGTATCTATCCCCGAGTTTCTCAAACATGTCCCTAAGGATACATAGCATGGAGACCCTGACACTGACAAAATGTCGCAGGTGGTTGATCGACAGCATATCTAGGACCCACAGCGGGCCGATCTGATACGGAGTTGCTAGCAAACACACAACCTTGTCTCTCGCAGTCAAAGCTCCCTGCAGTGCAATATCATCCATAGCCAAGGCGCATAACTGAGTTGAGGTCAACGATGATCAATATGCTCAACCAACAGGTACACAGCCCGTCACCAGCTGGATGCCGATCATGATATGATCAACCAACAATATGCACCCATAACATCATGAAGTTGAGATTTCCATGCTGATACTTATCCGATTGAGATACTGGGAGCATGTCATGCAAGCTGACGTCTATATCAAAGCAGTGCCTCAATGAATGCAGCTGTAGCATTACACATTGCACAAAATGCACAAAGGGACGTACCCAGAAGCCTCTAGCTCTCCTGTGGCTCGGTATACGAGTCTCCAAAAAGCTGTCGCGAAGGATCCCTTGGGATTTGGCAGCATGCCTAAAGCGATAGGGCCACAGGCAATGCACACCCATACCACCAAAGGCCAAGTTATGTAGGCGGGCATGACCACTCACGGAAAGGACTGCGAAACAAACAAGCATAAGCCAAGGGTCCTCCCGGCATCGGTCGTCTTGAGCTCTCTTATCAGTCATCAACTTTGTCTGGTGCGGTTGTACTGTAGATATGTGTACATGTACTCCGTATGCAGACCGAGATGAAATGTTTTGTTCGGATAGAACACACCGTTACCAACATGGAGATAGCTGCATGCTTGGTGAGCAATTCGTGTTTGACATGCAGCTCATGGTGCCATCGCAAAGGACCGTGCCCGCTGACAACCTTGCGAATTATCACCACGTGCAGCGGTGGAGGTTCCTTCTGGGCGGGAACTCAACTCACCAAAGTCTGCGGGATATTAGTGAGCCAAGAAGATAACAGCCGAGGTATGTATCGCGACAAGACAAGAGAGAGAGAGAGCAAATACTAGACCCATGATCATAATATCACTGCACCTGAATAACATGCCTGTAAATGTTACAAGTTGAGGGACTTGTTAAACTCCGAATCCACTATATCGAGAATATGGAGTTTGACAGGAGGGTAATGATTTCCGACGGGAACCTGTTTCGCTCAGCACCACGTTTCATAGCGTGGGCGGAAAAACTTGGATGTCTCATATTAACCCAGCCCTCCAATTCGAGAGTCAGGTTGGTAGCGACGAGAATAATCGGTAATAGTTGCTGAACAAACAAAAGAACAAAGTGACAAAAGAGTCCCGTCATCTTGGGTGGATTAGGGTTACATCGCTGGATCGATTAATGTTGCTCTTCCTCACCCTCAAAGTTGAGACTCGACGCCACGTAAGATTGTTTGTTCCAATCAAGGGACATTGTGGTCATTCACCGTCCACTCAACAGTCGTCGTGGTGCCAAATGTAGCCAAAAATACCAACGTCAAGCCAGCATCATCTCCCCAGGACAGGCAGGGGCTCGGACATTGCCAGTCCGCTCGCGAATAGGTAACTGTGCTGCATCATCAAGACTGATCCTTGTGCGGCTGGCTTTGCGATAAAGGTCCAGACCAGATCCAGTGGAGGCTGAACTATCAAGGGCGTGCCGTCGCGTTGTGCAGGGAGACTATCTCATCTTAGGTGGCTTTATCTCAAGCCTTGAGGGCGAGCTGAGCAGCCTCAATTGACCAACCATTAAACACCACCATCAGGGTCCAGACAAATACCAACATGTTTTGGAGCATAGAGCACATTGAAACTGCTCAACGCTCGATCAAACACAGGCCATTATCTGTTCTACCTGGAGTGTTTCCCCATCCGTGCACCTGCAATGTCGCAGTTCGGAATGTGGGAGAGGTTCGTATGAAGCTGACGACTTATCACAATCAGACAGGTGTTGAAGGTACTGTTTGTGCTCTATGCCCGTCAGAATGATGGACACGAACCGGGATCGTCAGGGGACGCCACACGAGCGCCATCGTCATACAAATCCCCTGACTTCCACGTGGAGAGGGTGCGTGCCCCTGGGACCTGTGGCTTGACAGCCCTGTCTAAGCTAAAAAGGAGCACTGTAAGCGGTGACGATGCCCAATAAAGCAGAAAGTGGTGTGGTCATCAGTCATTGTGGCTGGCTGTTGAACTCGGAGAACCAATTGTTGTCGATAGATGGCTGTGGCTTTGACCTCGTCGAAGGATTCCTTTGTCTTTACTTCAATGATACTGTCAGCTCTAGCGTTTGCATGTTCTGTTGTAAGCTCATTTTGTCCCGAAAATGCTACAGTACTTACTGTACGTAATGTACTGAGGCTGGAAGCAATGTAGCTGAGAGTTCAAGTCGGTCAATTTTAGAACCAACAGTAACATAGTTGATATGTCACTGACATGATGGCTGACTTTTAGTCAAAAGTCGGCAGACTCTTCCGACATCAGCTCCCGATGATCGGCCAGTTGAATGGCAAAAAAAAGTTCGAAACCAGCTAGAAACCAAGATATTGGTTTTAGTTTTGACAGTTGGTCTAAACAGGCACGGGCCAGTGTATTAAGGAGCCGGTACTTGCTGTCCAAGTATGTAAAGGTTTTCGGCACTATTTTGAAGACGAGAAGTCAGAGTTCTCACAGAAACCTGTTTCCAGCTCGTGATTACCCGGCAGAGGCGTCAACTTTGGTCCCGCCAAGGCTCCTAAAGTCCGACCGCGTGGATGAGTTTAACGGTTTGTGGACGGACGGACTAGAGACTGGCTAAAATACTACACCAATCCTCTAAACCTCATCTGGAGCCGAGGCACGGCGTCTCCGTGATGGTTCTGATTTGCGGCATGACCAAACTTGACTGTGAGTGGTCCGTCAAACCCCAAACACGTTTGAGACGGTTACGGTGATCTCTATTCCCTGTCATAAATACGACAGTGCCAATTGGTTTTGAAAGGGGCGGCCGCTTGTTCATCTCGGCAGAGCAAAGGCAAAAGCAACCTAAAGGGGGTAGCACGTTACCAACACGGCGGAACGGACTTGAGCTTAGGTATCTTCAGAAGCAGTACAGTCCGGAGAAAACTGCCGAGATGGGCGGAATATTCGACAGTAGTAGTAGTGATTGCTCTGCGTCAGATGATTGCAACGTACCAATAGCGTTAAAGATCTTGACTATTGGGAGTCCCATCAAAGGATTCACTCATGATTGATCGCTACAGGCATTTCGTTTGGCATCCTGAGCCAGTGAGAGCAAAGATAGAGCGAGTAAACCAGATAGGCTGAAACCTACTTGACATGTCAACTCGCAACAATCAGCTCCGAAATTGATCGGATCATTGTAACAAAGAGTCAGTCAGACTCTTCTGATCATTTGCCATTTCAATAGAGTCAAGATCTTCACTCTCGGATCAAAGGGTTCTGACACAAGAGTGCGGAATTGATAATCATGAAGATCACAACGTTGATGATAGCGTTCCGCTCAGGCACATAGTCTCATACAATGGCGGTATCCATGATTTCCATCCAATTTGCCACCATTCCCACTTTCTGGATACCGCAAGGAAGTCGGTGAAGGCTGAAGCAGAATTCTATCAGAAACCCGGCGGTCTGGAACTGAGCACGGGGTCTTGGGTCTTGGGTCTCATCTCAATAATTGTAACCCCAGATTAAAAAGGAAATACGGAGAGGAATAGTCGGAAAAAGAAAGGAAGAAAAACCTTAGTGCTAGTGCGACACACCCACCCCTGATTTCTTGATACATGTACTTATCTCAACTAGAGACCACCAAGGAAGACGATGTCGGCGCGAGATGGGATGAAACTAGACATATTGTGCTCAGGACTCCAGCCTCGTCATCGATCATCAAATCATCAGCTATTCGGCATGCCGAGACTCAGTGTAATGATTGCCCTAATGGCCGTTGAGACCGTGTCTGTTTGCCGCTAGCGTCGAGTTTGCCACCACCCGTTCTTTTAGTCAGGGGCACAAGGCGGCAAATTGTTCATTAATTCAGTTATGTATGAGAAGGGGGTTTGCATGTGTCTATGTTTCTGGTTATTGAGGCTGAATTGTCTTGTGGAGAGATTATTGTTGGAAGGGAGGAATAGTTCAGACATCGCCAATGCAGGGTCCAGGGATGCAATTTCCCAACAGAAGTACGACATAGGAGAAGGGGTTGTACAGACACTACCTACAAGGCTGTCGACTGTCATCAATATTGAGTGCACGTGCACAGTACCTAGGCTACTAGGTAATCAACAGCTGAAATCTATTGATTGCAGAAATAAAAAAAAATAAAAAAATTTACAGGGGTTTTGCCTGACGTCGCCTCAAAACAAAGACTGCAACTTGCTCCACCCCCTTTCAGCGAGCATGGACCACAAAGAATACTCAAACATCATGTACCGACTGATTGACCGTTGCTCGGTACAGTCTCAGTGGATATTATTGCAAACATTGGACGCTCAAGCCTTGAGCTGGGCCGTGTATATGCCCAAGGGCCAAAACCTGCTCACTGACGGGATGTCGTGCATGATGTTTCTGATAATTGTCCGTGTAAGTCCGAAGACGACGACGATAATTATGATGCATTATGAACAACTCAGACTAGGACCCTACACATGGATTAGATCTAATG